>KZ270021.1:111898-137893 GCA_002249935.1 Onchocerca flexuosa | reverse complement strand
AAAAAAAAACTAATAATAATAATGATAATAATAACAATAATAATAATAATAATAAATAATAATAATGAATAATAATAATAAATAATAATAAAAAGTAATAATAATTAATAATAATAATAAATAGTAATAATAAATGATAATAATAAATAATAATAATAAATAATAATAAATAACAATAAATAATAATAATAAATAATAGTAAATAATAATAATAAATAATAATAATAAGAAATAATAGTAACAATAAAATGTTCGAAAGCTTTGCAGTAAATCTTTCAATGTATAAATTAATTATTGTTATAGAATTTATATAATCTGACTTTTTTGAAACCTAAATAAAATTAGCTGTTGCATGCTTTGAATATATTATTGCATCGCTGAATTGTTTCTCTTCTGTGTTGTCGAATATTTCATTTGCCATCTCTAGTATCATCATTTTGTTTATGAACGCTTTTCGCAGTTCGATCAAGATTCCATTCTTTCCATCATGACATTATTGAGGGGAAAATTGTTTGTTATGCATAAAATCTCCAAATATTTCTTCTCTAGTAGTGGTTACGTAATTGAAGCATAAAATGAGGCGTACGCATGATAAGATCTAACATATACAATGTCTCATCCAGTTACAAATAATAATTACATAGTGCTACGAAACTATAAATAAGGAACTCATGAAAGAACTTAGACGATATGAATATTAAAATTCCATTTCTTCAAATACTTCAAATGTTTGATGAGCTCTTTATCGCATTTCGAAAATTTCCGTTCTTCTCTTACATCATTTAATTTCATGAAAACGATTCATAAAAATAGATAAAGTCAAATAAATGCTGATCGAGCAAATTTTTATGCCTGAATAGCAATCGCCTTGAAAAGAAAGATAAAGGTCAAATCATCTTTGTCATTATCTATCAATTATAATTCCCTTGTCATTAATGAAAATTTAAAATAAATTTTTTTTTTCAGAATTTTTCAAAAAATTTCAAATAAATTCAAGGAATAAACGAACTGTTCGTTTTTTTTTTTTTTTTAATATGGAAATCAAACAAATGCAACAGCATTACAGAAATGTGGAAGAATTTCGCGATTATAATTGTTTTCTGTTACGCTGATATTGTGTTACTTCATTCTACTCTCAGCAATACAAATGAAGCTGCTCGTTTCAAAAGGACATAAAGATGTTTTGCTATTTAATTTCAAGATTTACCTAATCTTTAGACTTTCTTTCCTTGAAATAAATCAGTCGTCGTAAGATATTTACAATTTTTTTTTTCGCAATTAAAAATTCCATACTAGTAAATATCCGAGCAATCTCAGAAAGTTACAGTCAAACTTTTCACGACTAGGCTTTTTTTTAAAGATTTTTTTCTGGAAAAAAATCTTAAAGAAAAATTTAATTTTATAAAGATATTGTATAAAGTGATAGCTTCCTTTCTTATTTTAGCAATTCTTTTTTTGTCCTTTTCAAAAATAATTTTTTTCCAACAATACTTTTTTATATTTCCCGATAAAATTCCCATCAAAGCCAAAGGAGTCAAAGCTGTCATTAACAAGATGTGCAAACTGAAGTCTACTCAAAACCGATGGAAGTTTTGGATCGACCATTCTGAAGGGCATACGGAAATAAATAGAGACGGAAAGAGTCTTAGGCCATTAAATTTTATAAACTAGTTCACTTTAAAATCAATACTATGAAACCATTTTCTTTCTTACCCTTCTTATCCAGATTTTTTTTCCTAAAGTAAAATTTAATTTTCCATCATGACAATTAGTTAATACTATTCGAAAGTTTATGCATCAATTGCATTACATAAAGAAAAGGCAAATATGAGAATCATTCGAGATTTGATAAATCATTCCGTACATCGAGGAATTTGAACCAAATTTAAATTTTTTTTTTTTTCGAAACTTTTGAAGGAAATTTATTTTATTGGGATAAATTACTTCATTGCATGGCTTATTTACAATTTTTCCTTCATGGAATTACGCAAACAATATGTTTAAGCGATCGTATGCTGAATAAGTTCACGTACGTATTCATTTACTTTATTACATTACGTTTTACGTCTCGTTCCAATTTCGATGTACTCCATGCTGAATGATTGCAGACGTATTATTGAGAAAATGATCGAGATAAAAGGGAATAAACAGAATGAATGATATTATTGGAATAGTTGCAATATCTTTTTATCCATATTTATTTAATTGTAATTTAAATTTATTTGGTTGTTAAGATTTTTTAAATTTATAAGTTTTTTTCTTAAATTGAATTAAATATTGAAATTTCATTTGTATCATATAAAACTAATCGATGAATAATGATGGCTAATACTGAAAATTGATCTGTTTAGTGGTAATAGTATTATCTAGAAATCGTACTAAATAACTTAATTTCAGTGGTATATTGAGGAGATAACGAATAGAAACTAATTTATTTATAATCATTTAATTGACCTCTTCGGAATTGACCTCTTTATGATCGATCCTTCATTGATTGATGGAATTTTTCTTGTACTTCATTAATCCACCTCACCTATCTTTGAACATGCTATTAAAAGGGAAAAGGCAGACAGGTCATAACTTTTAAAATGTTCAAACAAATCAAGGAGACATTGATCGGCTAAGATAAACAAATGAAACGAACGACTGCGATATTTGATTTTTTCAGCAAATAGAAACTATTGAATAGTGCTGCGATCTTTGCTCTGAAAATTCTCAAATATTATCACTTCGTCTTTATAGAAAGCATCTTTTGTTCCTTTTTTATTGAAAATTTATTTTAAACTTTTTAAGTTTTAAATAATTGTGAGTGAGTAGAATTTAAAAAGTTCAATGTTTTTATTGAATTTTTCTATACTTTAATTGATGAAATGATGTACATAATGTTTAATCAGTTTCGATTTTTCAAATCAATCAATCAATCAGTTTGTACGTATGAAAATAGTAACGTTGATAAATTGAATTTAGATACCTATAAATTCATGTAAGTAGAAATGTATATGTTCATTGTTATTTGCCACAACATTTCAAATTCTTGACCCTTTCAAATTCTTCACCGATTGATTTGAAATTGAGACAAAACGTTGCATTCGAGGTGCATGTTTAAGCTAGTTCGAAAGTCCCTAAATACGCATCTTATCCATATAAAATATAAGTGGGGAAGCTTTTCGAATTTCATTTTTTAATGATGCAGTCTTCTGCATGGCAAACTTCAGGTTATATTCTTTTGCAAAATGTATTTCAAGTCGTATATTGGCTAAATTAAAGAAGAAATGTATTCAATGCACATATGCTTTAGAATAATATGCTCTTCTCATTGATAGTATGAAAGTGAATTTAATTGAAATGGTTGACAAGTGACAATCATCAACATTTTTGAGATCATTAATATATAATGATATTCAGAAGAAATAAAAAAATCTAAACTTAATAATCTCGAAAATTTCAAAAGAAAAAAATTTGAATCTAGTGATTTCAAAATTGAAATTAGTTGAGAGACCATATATGTTTACGTGATATCTATCAGAAGATCTAAAATTGAAAAATATTGCTACTATTAGATTTTTCGAAATAATCATACAAAATTGGATCAATTTATAAAACTTTTTTCTTTTAATAAAATCCTTCTAAATTAATGAATTTGAATGGTTTCATTTTTTTCTCATTGTGTTGTTCTTTTTATTATTTGAGTCACTGTTGCTGTTTCAATTAGTTATGACATTGCCGCTCCCTTAATTATGACATTTACTGTGCTTTTAATTACTTGCTGTTTTTGATTTGAATAAGTAATATGCGAAATTTAGAATTCAGTTAATCAATACAACCGATCAAACAATTCAAATTTTTATTCCATTTTATTATAGCAAAGAACAGATGAATTATTATTCGATTATCATTGAATTTCTTTCATCTACTGTCTATGAAATGCCTGTCGGTATGTTTTCATTATTTTTTTCATTAACGGAATTATTTTTCTTTGAGTTTCTTCATGGATTATTATAATTGATAAAGTATTTAATAATCTTCATAGAAGGTTTGCTTAAATTATTCTCAACCACTTTTTAAGCGCTTCAGTCCCATTTTTAAATGCATTAAAATGGATATTTTTAAATGTACTATTTTTAGCACTCAACATTAAAAATTCCTTCTTATCTACAAAATTTGGACTTATTTGAAATAGAATAATTTTAAATTCTTTTGCAGTTTTTTAATTCTTATTATTTAAATAAATAGTTGTTTTATGGAATGCAATCAAATTATTTTGTTTACACAAAAGAAGAAATTAGTTTAATCACAGTTACGCATCTTCCACTTTCGTTTACAGCAATATCCATCTTCATGACTTTTCGAAATTTCTTAAATCCCATTTAATCAATTTTATCAATTTCAAAATATTTCTTGATGTCTTTTCGATTCATATACTTATTTTCTATACTTATTTTTGATTAACAATTTTCCTTAAAATAATCCTATCATTTTATTTTTTCTTTTAAAAGTTTCAAGTCCTGCAATTTCATTATCAAGAATAACTAAAAATCAAAATAGAAACAATTGGTTTGAATATTCCCGAAATTTCGAGTTTTTGAATGATTCGCATCGTTACTTTTATTAATAATAGCACGGTTTTCTTGTATTTCATCAAATTTTGAACTTAAATTCCACAATTACGAATATCATATCTTCCAGAACAAATTATCAAGGATGATATATCTATGCTGTATGTGTATATATTTATAGAAAAATTTCTTGGTTTATTGGAGATATGTCTCACAAAAAAGTGTTACGTTAGGAAATACGTATCATACAACAGTATAGCACACGTAAGCAAGTGATGCAATAAGCCTTACGCAAGTTTAACAGATTTGAATCAATCGATATTTCTATTAAACACAATTTTAGCAGAGATATCGACTGATTCCAAACTTTTTTCTGCAACTAAATTATGATTGATTATCTTCTCAACTCAGTAAAGACAGCACTCATCTATTACCCCCTCTGTCTATATTTGTTACTCTCAACCAATTAATAAATCAAATTTCATTGTTCTATTTTTTTTAACCAGAAAGATTAGTAGTTCAAAAAAAAAAAAAGAAAAAAAAACCGGGATGATTAATAGCATAAAAAAATAAAACTGAAAGATTAATAATGCGTAATGTAGTAGTTTCTGAAATCCAAACATAATGAATCATAGATTTCAATTAATTGCAATTAATCAATTCCCAATCATTTTTCTTATTTGAAAACACAGTAAAGATTACTATTTTATAAAAAAAAAATGGATGAATTAGTGAAATAATGCTAAAGAACTGAATTAAGTTTTAAATCGTTGAATTATTTACGATTTGCTTTTTTTTGTCACGCTTCTGAAAAGATAACAGTACAGCATGTTTTACTCATTATAATCTATTTTTAAAGGAATTAATAAGTGAAAATGATTAAAAGAAGTATATAATTATTGCAAATATTTAATAAAAATAAATAATTCTTGATAAAACATTTATTAATTGTTTGGTATACGAAAAATCTTTATTAAAACTGATGACGGCAAATAGTGTTTCGTTAGTTTTACTATAAAAAAAACTTCATAAGTAATAAAAATGGAATAAATATGTAAGAATTGAAGAAGAAATAAATTGCATGAATAATTTATGAAAAAAGATATTCTATTTAAACTTCGAGAAAAAAAAAATGCAAAATGACAATAGCACTAATTGATCATTCATTTCCGATATGTTTGATCCATTTTTTTGAATTACTATTTTCAATAAAGACTAAGTCACTGATTTTCTTGAAAATCCATAATTTTAAACGAAGAAATGAACTTTCACTGGAATTTGAAGATCGGTTTTCAGTTTATTCATTTGTCGTTTACTCGTATGACCTGAAATGGCAAAAAATAGAATCAATACTGTAAAAATAAAGGGAAAATTAAAAAAATTGAATAAATTGTGCAGAAAAAGAGAATTAATCCGAACAAATGAATATTAGAGCATTCATTTGAATATTGCGAGAATTTTTTTGATGATAAATATTAGATTATGTCAGTTAACAGTGGAGACGTCAAGTTGTCAGATGTCAAACCTCAAACTTCACCTTTCTTTTCTAATTCATATACTTTCGCAGAGAACTCTTCGATCCGTTTTACTAGCACATGTGTAAACTATCAATCAATTGAATATTTTCAATAAACAATTTATTTACTTTTTTGTCTCAAAAAAATGGAAAATCGTGAAAGATATTGATTATAAAATTATAATCAAATCATTTATATATGTGAACTACTAACTATACTATAAGAACAAGGCTTTAAAATTATTCAAGTCTGAATAGGTAATTTCAGAACAAGCTGACACTTTCAGCTATTTTCCAGAATCAGAAAAAAGGGGACGATTGAAAAAGAAGTCTCAAAGATCACTTTTTGTGTTGCAGAGATATATTTAAAAGAAAAAAAAGGAAAAAAAGCCCTCGTCATTTATCTCTCATTCTGCTTTCACTCGATTTAGAATTATTGATTTAAACGAGGCACGCATGAAAAGATATGGCAATTTTCGCTATATTTTTTCCCAAAAAGAGAAAATTCACCAAGTAGATGCATAAAATGAAAAATGTTTAGAATTTTCGAGGAAACTTTTTTTTCTCTTTGCAGTGTAGCAGCGGGAAGTTATTTGTCAATTGCATAAGGAGTTTATTAAAACTTTTCCGAAATTGATAGTTGCCATTTGCTTGTTTTCAAACTTTAATCACTGTATGCGCTATTCCCTTTTTCTTTTTCGATTCGATTCCTTTTTGTTTTTTTTTCTTAGATAAGATAGGAGAAAAATGAGAAGTGTTTCCTTTTCAAAATAGCATTGATCTCTCGACAAACAGCGCTGACTTTCAAATATTATTGATCTTTTTTATGAGCCAAATTTTATAAATTATAATTTTTATTTTGCACAAACTTTATACGGAATCCTTATTGGAATTTCTCATTCTTTTCCTCAAAAAAAAATGCAAAGTTTATTTAGATTACGATTGATTCATAAATAGTTCGCAGTAAAAAAGCATACGAAATGGATTTCTGGAGATCAAAGAATATTTGGTAATCATATCATATGAATTTCTGCTATTTTTGACAAAACAAATAATCAAATTATTATGACATCTAAAGCCGATAATTTCTAATTATGTTAAAAGGCACTGATAATTTATTTGCGATTACATGCTTAATCGCAACAAATAATGATTATTGTTCCATACAACAGATGCAGTGCTGTGTCCATAACTAATTTATTCCTGGAGGTTGTCACCGATCGATAAATAGCTGTTTCCTCAATATCATTTTCAGTGTTTCCGATTCTTTTCCAGGAAACATCCCTCCATCCTCGCCTTCCATTCACCCGTTATGTGAGTTTTATCACAAACAATGATTGTTTGTTGAGTAAATTTATCTTTCAATCTAAAATTGTTAATACAAACGAAATATTGTAAATAAATATCACTTATCGCTAGTCGCTATGAATAGCATTGAATTGAATTATAATTCGTATATCTCTTTTAACTCTAAGTTTGTTTTCTCTTTTAAAACAGAAAATAAGGAATTATCAATTCATATCTTTTCAATGGTGCTATCATTTTTGTCTTCTTGTAAATTTTATCCTATCTTAATCTTTGATCATCCATATAACTAATGTTGGACATCAACATAATATGTAGATTTTTATTTATTCATTCATTCATTCATTCATTTTCTTTTCCTCAGTAAATCTAAGACAGCATTTCTGAAATATAATTTCAATTCTGTAAAACAATTATTCCGTTTTAATTCATAAACACAATCCGGCTGGTTTTTGCTTTTTATTCAATTTGCGCTTTTTAACACAAAAACATACGATTGTTTTGTGTTTTTTGTGTTAAGAAGCAAATTTATAATTACGCATTACACAATTTTTTTTTCCATTAGACAGCTTTGCAACAATTGAAGTGAAATTTATTT
The DNA here is from genome assembly GCA_002249935.1 of Onchocerca flexuosa. NCBI lineage: Eukaryota > Metazoa > Nematoda > Chromadorea > Rhabditida > Onchocercidae > Onchocerca > Onchocerca flexuosa. The sequence continues at coordinate 129,918 of KZ270021.1, read as the reverse complement.
GTTCCGTTAAGTGACGAAGAAATATTAAATTGAAAATGTATGTGAGTAAAGGAATAAACTGAAGTGAATAGATGAATAAAAGCAAGAATTTACTTACATTAAACATGCTGACATTTGATCGTAAATGGTTAGATTATGCATTGAAATGACATGAATATTTTCAATTAAATCAATTTTTAGAATGAACACTATTTTTACGCGAAAAACGTTGGTTATGGTGAATTCCATCAGCAGGTCATCATCATCATCCGTAACTTTTTCTCAACAACATTGTCAAAATCATCAAATTCGTTCAATGGCTACAGCACATCATATTCTTACATTAGAAAATTTGAATCCTAATGTTATTGCTATGGAATATGCTGTCCGTGGTCCATTAGTTATTCGTGCTGTGGATATCGAAAAAGAATTAAAGAAGGTTATTTTTAAATTAAATTTCAATCAATTTAAGACTAATTCAGTCTGTGCTTAAATAAACAAGCAGCAAATAATTCCTTCGAATAAATTATTTTCTTATACGAAAAAAAAAAAAAATCTGATGAGTCTTAATTTCGGTTATTTCTCTGCTAATAAATATTTTAAACTTTAATTGCATTATTCATACTCAAAATTATTCGCAGTGTTCCATTCCAATATGACTAAGTCTGAGAAACTAGTATGAAAAAAGATCGCAAGATCGAAATCATAAGATCGTAAATAGTGTAACTCATCCTAACTAATTTATTCATATTTAGATTTGAATTTTCACAATTCTAATTTTTCATGCTCATTTATTGATTATTCCTAAGGAGCATGTGATTTTTTGAATTCATTAATCAACAAAATTTGAAATAAAAAAATTGCTTCAGAATATATCTTTCAATAATTTCACTAATAATTTGACTGAATAAGAGCAGAATACTGTTTCATGACAGATGTAAGATAAAAGTTGAAAATTTGATCCAGTTCGTTCACTTAGTTCAGCGTATTTCAAGTTGTTGACCAAGCTCTGTGCCGAATATAAATCTTGCTTCTTATTAAAGTGGACAACCTTTACTTTTTTAAATTAATTTATTACCACTAATTACGTTGCTGTTTGGTGAAGTTTTCTTTTTTTTCTTCAAGCTTCCGGAAATACTGAAATGGCAATTTGATGGGAAAAATACGATGCAAAATGAAAGAAAAAAATTTTGGAAAGAATTCAATGAAATTTTTAGCAATTTGTTTTATATGCAGCAACATCGATAAGATGTTTAATTTTAGGGCATTAAAAAATCGTTTAGCAATGTTATTAAAGCAAATATTGGTGATGCTCATGCGATGGGTCAGAAACCGATCAGTTTCATCCGACAGGTTTGAAATTTTCAATTATATTTTAAATTGAAAATTTTTTGTTTTGCTGCTGCATTGGGATTGCTGAATCTATCTTTTTCTCTAATGATTATGCAAATATTCACTAGAGCCATTTCATCAAAAAATAAAAAAAAAAGACGAAATTAACAGTCTGTGGTTAATGATTGTTAAATTATTTATTCATTCGTTCTTAGACTCTCTCTCTCTCTCTCCCTCTCTCTTTATCTCCCTCCCCCTCTCTTTAGGGTAACGACAAGAAATTAAATTATTTTTATAATGTAAATTTAAATTAGTTGTAGAGTTTAAAAAATTAAACTTTCTTATTCATTAGTAATCCGAAGTAATCTATCAGTCACTTTATTATTTATTTTAATAATATTTATCAATGAATACTTTGATGGTTTAAAAAAAGAAAGCTGAAGATGGTATTCAATGTTGAATGTTTTCGAAAAGTGCTATTATGCATGCAGCATGCATTTGAAGTAATTTGACATGCAGGTTTTGGCATGTGTAAATGATCCGTCGTTAATAAATTCTGCAAATTATCCATCAGATGTTAGACAGCGTGCAGAATTGCTACTTAGTGGATGTGCTGGTCATAGCATTGGTTCTTACAGGTAGTGAGTTTTGCACTTTATTTATTTTAATTTAAATTTTGTTAGAACTTGATCTAAACTTTTTCATTTAAATTTGTTTTATTCTTTAAACTAGTTGTAACTGGCTAGCTGATCTAATAAATAAAAATGCAAATACTCGTTTGTTCAAAATCTTAAACGTCCGAAAATTCTTAAACACACGCTTATTCGAATGCAACGTAGTATGAAAATTTCAAATCATTCGGTGAAGAGTTTGAAACGTTGTGGGACAAGTTTCAACGCACATTTACATTTTTATTGATATAGATTAAATTATCATGTAATTACATTCTACGAGTTATGTAACAGGAAACATAATGTTAGAATTTCAAATATTTGTAGAATAAATGATATACAAAAAGTATCGGAATCATCAAATTATCATTGTAAGAGTTCAATTTAAGATTGAATGATTTATTTAGATTGTCACTCGCATTTAGAGTGATGCATTGGGAATGAGTCATTTTAATAAACTTTCAGCCAAAGCAGTGGCATTGAAATTATCAGAAAACATGTAGCAGAATATATTACTCGTCGAGATGGCGGTATTCCTTCAGATCCTCAGCATATACTTTTATCTTCAGGAGCTTCGGAAAGCATACGTGTATGAACTTGAATATTACTATAAACTCCTAGAAATTGGAGACAGTAATGGCGATAAAATTTCTTTCTTCTAACAGAATATTTTTTCTTGGCAACTAATCAGTTTGTTGTTTGGAAAGATAAACTTATCGTCTGCAAAATTGTAAATAAAATTGTCATTTTGCTGAAAATTCATCATTTTATAATTTCAAAAAGTTGATATAAATTTCTCTTTTTGAACTAGTCGAAATAGTTTATTCTCTACTTTAACATCACAACTTTCATTTTGTTTGAACAAAAACTTTAATCTTTTATTATTTGATTTTTGTTCATCAGAAGCTGGAGTTTTATTCGACCTTTTCATTTAAAACTTTCCAAAATATTGTAAATGTGATCTTGAAATTCTACTTCTTTTTCTTGGAATTTAATTTCAGAATATTTTGAAATTATTCACTGATATGGATACTAGGAAGAAGAAAAGGGGTATAATGATACCAATTCCACAATATCCTCTTTATTCTGCAACAATCGCCGAATTTGGCCTTGGATTGGTTAGTTAGTTAGCATTTTAAGTTATAGGACAATAAACGATAGAATGACCGTATAATGTATAGAAATGTATATTAATCCAATTTTGAAAATGGAAATTTTAAATTTATTAAATATTAAGAAGATGATTATCTTGAACATAACATGCTAAGGTAGGCTATTATTTGGATGAAAGTAATAATTGGGCACTGAACATTGACGAGCTTGAACAGGCCTACAAGAAATCTCTGGATGAATTCAACACTCAGGTGCTCTGTGTTATCAATCCCGGTAATCCAACAGGTGTGCATAATCTTCTTTTTTTCTGGAACTGGATTCGATTCATTAATTAATAAGCAAATTGTTATGCAAATCAAGCAGTAAAATAAAAACTGAACGAATCTTGTGAAGCTGATCTAAAAATAGAGCTATTTCTCTAAAATCAAACAGTAAAATAAAAATTGAAAAATTTTCTTGAAACATTATAAGCTTCAAGTTATAAGATCGATAAAGCACAACTAATTTAGCAAAAAATAGGGAAATAAGTGGATTGAAAGTTCTTACATATAAAAGTTTAAGTTTGTTAAACAAAATAAGCAGATAGGCAAAGTAATGAGCAAATAAGTAAGATAAACGTGTGAAGTGTTTATTGTTTGTTACTTTCTAAGAGCGTTTTCAGAATGCAACATTTTTTTCATTTTATTTAAAATTCCCTGCTGAAATTTTGGGAAACTTTTGATTTGGAAGAGGAAAATACCGAAACTCTTTTTGAACTAAGCTTTTGAATTAAGGAAGAAATTAAAAAAAAAAAGCAAACTTTTATTATTTTAGGGCAAGTTTTGTCCAGAGATAATGTCGAAGAAATTATCAAATTTGCCTACAGGAATAAATTGTTCCTGTTGGCTGATGAGGTGAGTCCGTTGAAATGCATCTTTTTGTTTCGGATGATGCAAAATCAAAAATTATTGAAGAATGTTGAAAATTGAAAATTGGACATTCTTTCTACTTTCAATTTATCATTATTTGTTCCATTGGTTGATTTATTGCTTCTTCTGTTTAAGTTTTGATTTATCAATTTCTCAAAATGTTTGTAATCTTTCTTCGAAAAAAAACTTTTGAAAAAAATAATCATTTGCAAATTTATGATAATAAAGTACCACCATTATTGTTATAATTTGTCTTATCATCGAAATGAAATTGAAATTGCAAATTTGGTTTTAAATTGAATAAATGCATCTTACACTTTCTTCATTCACAAATTTCATATTTACAGGTATATCAAGATAATATCTATGGAGAGAATCTGAAATTTCACAGTTTCAAATCAGTAATGAAATCAATGGGTGAACCATTTTCGCAGTAAGTTATTCTAAATTAGTTAATTTATTAAATAAACAAATTTAGAGTTAATAGTAATTTTAAAAAAAAAAAATGGTTAAAACTTTTTCTTTTAGGATGGAACTATGCTCATTTCATTCATGCTCGAAGGGATATATGGGTGAATGTGGTCTGAGAGGTGGATATGTTGAATTGGTAAATATAGACCAGGATGTTTTCAATAATCTACAAAAAATGATTTCTGCAAAACTTTGCTCGACTGTAGTTGGACAGGTATGACATATAATATTTATTTTGAAATTTTTCATGAAATTTCGACCACTTTTAAATTCGATTAAACGCTTTTTTGTTTTGCAGTGCGCAATGGATTGTGTGGTGAAACCACCACAACCAGGCGAACCCTCATATGATCGATGGTTAAAGGTAGCATTTTTAATCGATTCAAAAGTACAGCATTAATTAAATGTTTAGTTATATTTAATAAATACATATTTCTTCTGATTCTGATCAACAGATAAGCGTCACTCCAATAAAATCCTTTTGTCCAAGAAATAGCAAAAATTGTAGACGAAAATTGAATAATTATGTGATTTTAATTTAATTCATTGCAGGAGAAGACAGCAGTACTAAACTCACTGAAAGATCGTGCAAAAGCAGTTTTTGAAGCTTTTGATTCCATGGATGGTATCGAATGTAACCCTGTACAGGGAGCAATGTATGCATTCCCGCGTATCGAGATGCCTCAGAAAGCAATCGAGAAAGCTAAGGTTGCAAATTAACTGACTTTTAATTAGAATTTTGGAACTTTCAAGTTTCATCGGAGAGATTTTCTTGTCACTCTTGCTCTTTTATTGCAATCACATTTTTTTGATGAATATTAAATTTAGTTATGATAATTTAGCTTTCATACAACGAATAATTGATTGTAAATGGGAGAATTGCATTCTTGATAGCAAAAATCAGGAGCTTTTCTCGCCATTTAAGTACAATCTTCTTCTCCAGAGATTCTGGTTTGTTTTTTCTTGGTTTATTTTTGAAATTTTGCAGTCATTGAATCAGGAAGCAGATTTCTTCTACGCAATGCAGTTACTTGAAAGTAATGGTATTTGTGTGGTACCTGGAAGCGGTTTTGGACAGAAACCTGGAACATATCATTTCCGGTCAATTCAATTTTTCATTTTTTTTTTACTTTTTTTAATACCTTTATTTTATTTTTCACTCTGAAGTTGAATTGATACAGTTGAAATTGAATTGGCAATACGTAGCTTAAAGTTGAAGTAACGAAACATACAAAAATTTGTTCCAGTACGTAGCTGTTATAGAGAGTTCAAAGGTTATATTTTGATCCTTAGTGAAACAATTCAGTTGCTGATTTTGTACTTTTTGGATCAAAATTCGATCTCAATCATTTTCATTAATTACACACACTGTCCAAAAGAGACGAATGATTGTTTTGATACTACTAGTTTTTAATTTTTGATTATTCTTATTAATTTTTCATACTAATTTCAGGATAACAATATTGCCACAAGGAGATGTATTGCGTGATCTGTTGGAACGATTCAATAAGTTCCATAGAAAATTTATGAAAGAATATTCGTGATTATTATTTAGTATTTTTTGTAAAATAGAACATTTTTTACGGTCTGGAAATAGTTCCTTGAAGCAATTCCCATTTATATTTTAACTATTCTCTCAAATGTGAATTCAATTGTTTCAATTCTTGGCTCATTATTCATATATAGTTTTCAATTATTTTCATTTGCAGAAAATTATTATCTGCAAGAGTGATGTCTTCTCTTTCAAACTTCTTTCTATCAGAAATAATTTCACGATCTGCTCATATTTCTTCTTTTCTTCTGTGCTTTGTTGCGGAAGATTACCTCAAATTTAGATTTTTAAATTACAAAAATATTTATCTCTTTATTGAAATTTTTTATTAGTGTAATTTATTAGCTGTTATTTAAAAGGTATCATTGACAGAACTGAAGCATAATCTTTCTCTTTCCCTCTCTTTTTCTTTCCCTCCCAATTCATAGTTAAATTCAAATTTGAACATTTTATTTTAAACAATTCATGCCGTTCAAGAAATTTTTCAAAATTTCGGCTGAAAGCAGCGAAGTAGCCTTTTAGAAAGAGAAGATTGTATTAAGCTTTAAAAAAAAATTTTTTTTAAATCAAATTTGCAATTGAAAAGATTTATTTATAAGAATTCAATGTCCCCTCCTTTTTTTTGAAATTTAAAATGTCTGATTAAGCATGGAGAACTGAAAATAAACTGATAAAATTTGCGTGCATTGCACATAATGCGTTAATTTGAAAAAGCCAACATTGCTGAAAATTTAATGATGAAAATAATTAAAGCTGCTAGAAAATTTCTGAAATGATAAATGTTGAAGCTTACTCTGAAACAAATTCGTGATAGCTAAGTTGAAATTTTGAAATTGGCAAAAGAAAATTGGATTTTTTTCTAATTGCTTGTTCTTCATCCTTTATTTTATGCGTTTTCTTTGGTTAATTTAAGTTTCATAAAATGTGCCACAATTAACTTAAAAGTTTCTTCGATAGATTATAATTATTTGTGGCAAATTAAAAATTTACTTCATAATAAACCCAGAAATATATTCAAATACTATCAATAAAGCTAAAATCGAATTTTCATTTCTTCTGAAAAAAAATTGTTTTTTAGACGATCATTGCCAGAAATTTGAGCATTTAACTAAAAAGTGTCAGAGGGAAATTTTGTTGCTACATTTTCAATAAAAAACTGTCAAAAATACTGCGATTTGTCTAGCTGAAATCAAACTTAGTGAGAGTGGGGAAATAAACAAAATGATTTAAAATCTTATAAGATGTCATCCAATAGTCAGACAATTGTGAAGTTTTCAAAAAACGAAAAATTTCAAGTTTTTAAATACTGTGAAATCTCTGGAAAAAATGCCAGTTAAGCTATTTAGATAAAATCTCATAATATCAACAAGTTGTTACTAAAAAAAAAAAAAAAGATCCCATGGAAGAAATTGTTTTTTAATTTAAATTTTGCTTTCTTTTTTCGAGAAATATATTTTGGAAAATAAGGACGGTAGTGTATTTAATTTGTGAAATTTCATCATTGATTATTTTTATATTTTTAGAAATTCTTTTTTAATTTCATTCATTTCTGCAACTCAACAATTATCCTTTTATTAAATAATTTAAGTTAAATCATAGTTGATATTGTGCCACATGTCTGCGTCATAAACATTTTAATGATATTGACCTCTTTTTCAAATGATCAAATCTTTATAATTTCTGTTAATTACGACATTTAAAGGAACTGATGATACGCATTTAAGTAATAGTTACTATAATGAAATGATACTTATACTAATGTTAATTACAGTAATTATGTGAATTAAAATTAATGCTAAAATAGCGGATAATCTCGGTCATATTAATTAATATAAAACGTAGAAATGATTGCAAAAGTGATTTTGATTGAAAGATTTATAATATGAAAAATTTCCATCCAAAATTTCTTCATTATAAAACTATTTGTTTATGAATTATTATGTATAAGTAATTTTATTAAATATATATCTATATCTCTTATGCTTATAAGTTTTGAAAACGTATTTCGAAGACTTTTTCTTTTCAAAAATTTTTTGCAACTTCTCAAAGAAATTAAGCATTCATTAAATTTTCATGCATTAATAGCTTTTTTTTTTCTTTTTTAATTTTTCACTATCATTATCGTTTGATTATGATACGTATTATTATCATATTAGTTACGCATCAATACTGCATTTAATGCTAGTGTCAATTTTATCCGTACGTTTCTTTTTGAAAGTTAAGTTGGAAGTTTCTTTTTTTTTTTCAGAATAATATTTTCTTCGGTATGAAGCTAATTTGGCATTATCTGGGAGTTCTCTTTGGCTCTGATAATTTTGGTTGTAGCATTAATGTCATCAGTAAAACTTTTCACATTCTAAAGAATCAAACTTTATTGCATCCAAGTAATTTCATGTTTACTTATTTGCTTTAATCCATACAATGAATTGAACTTTTACCTTATCTTTTACGGAATGTTTATTTTTCATCATATGAAGGTCTAGAAACAAACATACAAGGAAACTATTCTACAAATCAAATAGTTTGTAAATTAAATCAAAAATTTAAGAGTTTTCGTGACACTTGAAATTAAAAAAATTTATTCTTAAATTTTTGAGAAAAAGAAGTATTTTTCCTCTTTTTGTTTTCATTTTCTTCTTAGCAAAACAGCGAAATACCTAAATAGTTACGAAATTGAGAGTAATTTCGATAGGTTATATAATATGATGATATTTGAATAGGCATTGAAAGCAATTTAATTAGTTTCGGGAATTATTAGTATTTTTTAATGAAACGTTACAAATATGCACATTCTCTTAAATATCAATAGATTTTTTCTACCAAAAAAATATACTTATTTTTGGAAAAATTTCATATAGTATGAAATTATTTTTGATTACTTTAAATGTTTTATTATTAATTAAAAATTTTTTTAATAAAATTTTTAAAATTTCACCATATCTCATGACTGTTTAAAGCTACCAAGAATTAAATGATTACGATAACTTTTATGATCATTGATTGTTTGTGCATATTTAATTGTTTCAACTGTTAGCATTTATTTCAGTCACAATTTCAAGTTTGTCGTTTTATCATTGTTCCGTCTATTTGAATTCAAGGAAAAGTTGAAACATTAACTGTGTCAAGTTTCTTTATTTTGCTCGTTTAGCGTATTGATTTAAAGCAATTTATTTCGTGTCAAAGAATTGTTCAAGTTAGAGTATTTCCCCTTTACGTTTCGAAGAAACAAAACTTCCTGATGTATTCTTACACTTTCGATTGCTTTTTCTATTCTAATTGTAAACGCAATCACCGTTGAATACAGTGGTTAAATACATGAATCAAATGAAAATTTCTTCTCAGTTTTAGAAACAATCCATGATGAGATCTTTTTGCTCTTTATCCTTTGCCCTTTCACCTCTCACGCCAAAAAAAAAAAAAGTAATGAAATTTTTTTAAAAAGAATTAAGACTGTTAAAAAGTTTTTTTCGCGGGATTTTTTAATAAGTGGATCATAAATCATATCACAGTTTACTCTTTCCTTTTATCTTTTCAAATCTTTCGAAATTATTTTCATTTCAAGAATTGCTTTTCATTATGTAAATACAAAAATGAAAAGAGATTGCGAGGAAAGACGGTAGAAAAAGGAAAAGAAAGAGGAAAGAAAATTGTTAATACTTCTTATTTGAGATAGTGAATTTTCAAATTTTCAAAAACTATTTTAAAAGATCATGTTTGTTTTTTTTTTTTTTTTTTCTTCGTTATAATCATTCGTCTCATATAACAACGAATCAGTTAAGTAATCATCTGAAAACTAATTCATGAGAATGATGAATTGTAATTAAATCATTTTATCTTAATCCTTCATGGTTTCTATTGATTTAAACTTTTCACTTTAAATTTAATAAAAAAAAAATTTTTTATTGAAATATATCATAAATTTGAGATCGAAAAATTGATTTCTATTTTAAATATTTCTCAAAAATAAATCTTAAAAATATATTATTTTTCAATGGTGAATGTATTTTCTTCAGTTCTTTTTTTACTTTTAAATAAATTATTACTGAACAAATAATTATGAATTAAAGAAGATTATATTTTAATTCTTTTTAATTTAAAGAAAAATATCATTTATGAATCTAGCAGCTGTCATATATTAAGCACAATTTCCTATGAGAGGAAGGAATTATCAGAGTGATACATATATATTTGAAAATCATTTGAAAAAAAAGAAATTATTGTTAAATAAAGTTTTTTGTTGTAGCAGCAGCAAACAGTCTTTTGGACTGTAAAGTTTAAGCAAGGAAAACATCTTAAACCTTTAGAAAGTAAAATGGAGCAATAGTTTAACCTAATATTTCGAACTACCTGTACCGGTCGTCCCCGCGTGCCAATCCAGCTAGTCTGCGCAAATAAAAATTTCCGCCCACTTACTTTATCTATCACAGGTGTGACAGGTAACAGAAAAAAGTAGATATATTTACATAGAAACATGGACCTCTTCGAATGCAACGTTGTGTCAAAGTTTCAAAGTAGTTGGTGAAGAACATGCAACGTTGTGTCAAAAGTAACAACGAATATTTCATATTTTTTCATTTCAATAGAAGAGAATATAGATGATGATGAATCACTTAGTTAAGCGAAACGAATTATTCATACAAAAAGATTATTTTTTATTAGAATAAACTTCTTTATGCAACTTTCTATAGGTTTAACACGTCCTATTTAAGAAGTAATTTCTTCCAATATTCCTGAAACTTACATAAGTATTGAAGGCACAAGAAATTTAGATCAATGTTACATTGAATTTGTCAGAAAATAAAACTGAAAGTACACCAACACAGAGATCGAAAGCCATTATTGCTTTTAGTCAGTTGGTCGCCTTGTTCAATTTTAAAAATAAAAATAAACTTTTCCCTATTTGCTGTTTTTTTTTTTTTTGAAACTTTCTTTCGATTAGGATTGTTATTGGCAAAATATACATTTATTATAGCTTGTTTACAACTTTCATCTTGATTTTAAAGCGAAGTTTTTGTAGTTGCAAAAAATTTCCGGAAAAAACAGTCAGTTATGTTTCTTTTTTCTCAATTTTAAAGTGGAAATTTTCCGATACTTTCCATTTTTTTTTTTTTTTTTTTGTATGAAATTTGAATTTTTGTTTTTAGCTTTTCTCAATTTTAATTTAGAAACAATTTTCGAAAATTTAAAAATTTCGTTTCTTGTATCACTAATATTTCTTATACTATTCTCTGTTCGCATTTTTCATCATCTTAAAATTATATTGCTTTATGAAGCTTTCAATATTATATCATTAAGTAGAAAATTTATTATTTTGAAGAAAAGAAAATCCATTCATAAAAGTTCCTTTAAAATTTCTGTTTTTGCTTCCTCAATGATGAATTCATGAAAATTTACAATAAATTTTCTAATATTACAAATGGTGATGAAATTTCATCGTTCCTTTTTTTTCGGACAAACTTTTCAAAATCATTTTGATCAAATAATTGTGACCCAACGATTCATATTTCTTCATTTTAATGAATTCTTCTAAACCTTACATAATTAACCTCAGAATTTGATTGTATTTTTGCAACTTGTATATTAGAAGTATTTCATTCAAATCATTATATATTCATATCACCTATATTTCATCATTTATTGCAAAGCATTTTCCTTTTCTTTATCAATGATAACTTTCACTGGAGAATGAAATGAGTGAGCCAAAAGATTTATGAATCTGTTTACATTTGATGGTATTTGAACATTTCAGTCGTTTCACGTCAACCACCTCAAAATGATGCACTGCACTTCTGATATATTCAGTTTTCTTCGAAAGTATCACGTATCACGTGAATAATAAAACTTTAGGAATATTAAGTTTGCATTTATTTGAAGCAAATGCCATTCATTATTGCTTTGATTTTTGGCCATAAATATTTATTTTATTTTTAGTCATTAAATTTTTTCTTCTATTAGTAATGTTTTTTTATTTTTTTCTAAAAAAAAATCGATTGGACTGCAATCTGTAACAAACTTTTCATTTTATTTTCTACAGGTCCACAAAAATTTCAAGTTTTATGACATTTTAAAAAAAAGTCAGAAAAATGACATATGCTGTAAGTTAGGAGAACTTTTCACTAAATCAACATCAAAATTTCACTTCTCGGATGAAATTTGAAATCGTTCCATGCTCATTTTATAGCATCCGAAAGAATTATAAATATTCGAATCGATTTTTTGAATTTCAAAATAGAATAATTCTTTCAATTTTCACTATCTTGTTACAACTGTGGAAAACTTTTGCTATTTTACTTTTTTCAAGAATTTGAAAATTATTTTCAAAAAAACTTCAAAATGATTTAAATTCAAAAAGCGTGAAATTTTGCTATTAAAAATTTTTTTACAGTTATTGTTAGCAGTTGCATTCATTTGTTCATCTTAAATGCATATATCTGATCATTGCAACTAAACAGAATATGATAAATTACGGAAAAAAAGAAAAGAAAAATTCTTTTTCCCGACCATCTCTTGCTTCATTTCATTTTTGCTAATTCATCAAGTGATTCGCTTTTCACTTTCTTCATCATTTCAAATTTAATTTGAATTTTAGGAATTTCCAAAACTTAATTAGCTGATGGTTATCAAACTATCATCAACATTCCCATTCATTATTATTATGTCATTGTTAATGCCAGCAGTAACTCATCATCATTGTTAAGGTTACTGCAAAAAAAGAAAAAGAAAAGTTCTGATTCAAGTTAATAGTTATTTTTGGGACGATATGTTGTCGCTGTTGCTCAAAAAAAAGGAAAATAGGTAGTATTCACCTTTAAATAACATCTTCATCATCGTCATCATCACCGTCATCAATATTACTTCAAAGAATCGCACCATTAATTCTACTAGCAATATTTCTTCCTCATCGTTACCTTCGAATACATTGCTTTTACCAGTAGGTGCCCATGGGTGAATACCTCGAAATAACATGTCAATGATCTTGCTCGTTGAAAATACCTTGAAATAATTGCCTAATTAGAGCCACTTTAGTTTACCTGGTTAGATATCGCCTAGATAATTAATTAGGATAGGACGACGCCAAATGAACAGAATTTTCGTAGCGGGCAACAACAACAACAAGTAACCCATCAATGCGGGCAGTACAATCTTATTTTCATTATCATCATCATCAGTAGTCTTTCGGCAATCATTTTCATTCCGTTCTAACCGTTTTCCATTTCTTCCTTACCCGTTGTCATCAGTGTTACCAAGATATTTTGCAGAAAAAAGGGGTTGAACTAGAAGGGACGCGAACAGGAAAACAATATCCGACAGAGAGAACAACTTTTCACAAAACTCTGCGACACACACAAGTGACAGACACCTATATTTAGGCTACGGTTTCGTTCAAACGTTGCTGTTTGCCATCTTTGCTGTTTGCTGCAAAAATTTTAGCCTTTCAATCTTCCGAATTCTTTCAATCTTTCTCGCCGAATTATTTCTATTAAAATTCGTCCGGAAAATGAAAAAAACTGAAAAACATGTAAAATTTGAACTTCCTTATATTAGCAAGAATACTTCTGAATTCTATCGATCACAATTTAAAAAACCATCACTACTATCTGAAGCTAAAATTTTGCCAAAAATAAATTCTAAATACCCTCGAATTCTTTCTATCCCATCACTACAACGAAAAGCTCAAATCGATATTCGATCAGCAACAAGTTATAATCCATCCTTACATATAGCAAAATTGCCATCATCTGATACAACTCGACCAAAAAGAACCACTGCAGCAATTTATCCAACCACTGACAAGGTTAATTGTTATTTAACCAGGTCTAGAAGATCTGCAGCTCTTCCAGTAAAAGAAGTCATAAAATCTTGCATTAATTATCCACGTATCTCCTATGTTGATGCACCAATATCTCGATCAACTCAAACAAATTTGCAACTTACAAACTGGCATCATGCATATTTTCATACAAAAACGTCACCGATAGATATAACTCGAAAGTTTTGCTCTATTTGCCCGGAAAGATGCCGAAATTTCGTCAACAACAATAGATCTATGCGACTATCAGTGAAAAATGCGACTGACAATGAATTCGATGGACATTTGAATACTCAAATGGAAATGCTACGATCGAATATTCCATGGTCTAAAATTCATCCAGTAATTCGACCTAATTCAGCATTTTCAGATAGTGTCACGTCGCGCGGAAGTCAGCTTGCATGGGTATGCTGAAATTTTCAATTTGAAATTCATTTCGAAACAAAATGTTGTTTTATTTTTCTTATTATAATTAATATAGGATAAAATAGGATGGTATAAAATATTACAGAATATATGAAAAAATAAAATAAAATATTTAGTAATGTTTTAGATAAATGCAGAATAACGTTTGAGAAATAGCTGTGAATTTTAGATAGATAAACCTGGATAAAAGTGTCAGGATGAACTGCTGTTTTGGAAAAAAAAGGTATTGTGCATGGAAAAATATATATTGCTAACAACTGTTTTAATCTTTTTTATTCTCTGAAATTTTCACTTTTTCTTTTCTGTTTCGAAATTTCTAAAATATTATCACAGACGCAAATTTTTGAAAATCTCTCAGTTTCAAAGAAGAAATTCGTCGTTTATAACATATTAAAAATGACTTCGAAAAATTTTGCCGCACTATTCATTGAATTTACTAAAAAATTTGTACTCATTTTTCTCAAAAATAGTGAAGTACTTTTTATAGTGAAGTACTTTTTTTCATCAATTTTACAAAATGTCATCGTGAAAAATGAGAGAGAACTTGTGAAGGAGAAAAATTAAAAGTCATTTGCTAATTTGTGATAGCTCAAGGTCAGTATTCTTCAAAAGTTCGTTTTTCATAATACTTCCCCAAATATAGTCAACCATAATACATTCATTAAAATTAAGCAAAAAAATTGACAGTAATTGAATTTGATGAAAGTTTGCAAATTTGATTTTTATTCCGACTATAATATATCTGTTAAAATGCCTGATATTTATTGACTATAATTCAAGTTACTTACTTATTTAGCCAGTTTTTATTACATTTATTTGTCAACTATTAACTTTTTGTTTCAACGATTTTCTTCTTTTTCTCTTCTTTCTTTTTCTTTTTTTTTTTTTTTTTGTGATATATTACTTGACAATATGCTATTTCTAAATATGACGGACAATTTTTCACTAGAGAAAAATTGCAGAAAAAGTGAACTTTTTTTTTCAATAACTTGACATGTAAAAATTTTTTATCACGTCAAAAGACAAAGGTAATTTTTGCGAAATATTGAAAAAAAAAATGAAAATTTTAAAATCATTTCAAGAATGATTTTAATATAAACTTGCACTTTGTCCTTCGTTTTATGATGCGAAGAAAGTTGAAATTTATATTTGCCATCAAAAAAAATGAATGATAGTCTATCATTTGTCACAAATTTATATGTTTTAATTTTCATAAATTTTTCATCTTTTAATGTTTTTTCCAATTTAAAGTGTACTGGAATGACTGATTGTTTGCATTTTTTAAAGTGCATGCAAAATTATCAATTTTAAACTTATGCTTAATGAAAAATTTTCAGTTTGACAAATTTTCTCTTCCTTTTATATCAATAATTTGCATTCTACAAATACTATTATTTAACATTGGAAAGTCAAATTTCAAGCATTTTTGGGATGGATTTATCTTTTCTACCTATTATACTTTCTTTTTTTATTAAAATATTTTTCTATTAAATCTCAAAATTATTTGTCGGGAAATTTTCTCTCTCATAATTTAGGTTAAATCTTTTCTCTTGATTATCTTGCAAATAACCTGAATAATTCAGACTTTATTTTATGATCCTAATTTGAATTACTTTAAATAATAAAACAAGTTTTCTATCTCTAAGATTAAAATTTTCATTTTCGTTCATCCTTCAAAGTTGTTTGAAAAGGTTACAAATTTTTTCCACTGATTTCTCATCAGTTAATTATTTATTATATAAGAAAGAATTAATTAATTAATTATTTATTATCTG
This sequence comes from Onchocerca flexuosa, assembly GCA_002249935.1. Lineage (NCBI taxonomy): Eukaryota > Metazoa > Nematoda > Chromadorea > Rhabditida > Onchocercidae > Onchocerca > Onchocerca flexuosa. Next base: position 113,881 of record KZ270021.1, on the reverse strand, counting down.
AAATAACATACTTTTGGATTATAAACTTAGCAACGAAAATACCTGTTAGTTAATTAATATTTTAATTCTAATATTCAAAATAATTCTGATTCTGTTCTTTTTTTTTTTTGCTTTTTTATAGAACATTTAAAAAAATAAAATTTGAACAAAAAACATCGGTCAGTACAGAAATGATTTATTAATACCTTTTTTTTTTTGTTTTTTTAATTCAGATAATAATTGATCATATATAAAACAGAATCAAAATAGAATCAGAATTTAATGTCTTTTTGAATAAGTTAGTAGTTTTTAATAAAATTCAATGGAAAATTGTAAAGTTTAAATAATGGCAATCAGTGTTGTATGAAATTATTCATTTTGATTGAATACAAAATTTTTCACTTAATTACTATTTATTAAAATGAAATATCACAGAATGGGTTTAGAAAAAGGAAAAAATTAGCAAAAGTCTTTGTGATGAATGAAATATTATTAAAAAAGTATTGTGATGAAGCGTTTGCCACAAAAATAAGAATTGATTTGTTGCAATGTTTAAATTAATGAATGAATATTTTTAGTCCTTTGTATTTCTTTGAAAAGTTTCCAAATTCGAACTGCTCAAAATTTTAATTTAGGCGAAGATATTAAGTAGAAGATTCAAATTAAGTTTTTTATTGAAAATAATTTTTGATGCAAAAGTTTTATTAATTTTTAGATTAAAACTATTCTATCGATAATGCAAGCATAATCGCTTATAGTTATGAAAATTTAATATTATGAGATCAGCCAGGGTCATCCAATTATTTCATATGATAATTTTGTTAGACGGTACTGCGACTGCAACGGACATAAATAGCACTGTGACGATCTTCCGACCAAAGCGAGCTTAAATATCTATTGTAATCTTCTTTTTTCATTTACTTTTTTAGTTATTAATTAATATAACAATTGTAATTTTAAAAATTTCCATGTGCTTTTAGAAAAAAAAGTAAGCAAATATTCTAAAGTAGAAGAATTTTCCAAAAGCGTTAGGAACGAGAAGTTGTGTTTGGCCATGAAATGATACAAAAAAAAGCTGCCGAACATTTCTAAGAAATCGATTTTATTGTTATTTCAGTTCAATACTGAACAAATATTTCTTTTCACATCTTCCCACAATAACAGAAACAAAGAAGATGGTTAAGTTGTCCAGCAATTGAACATTTTAATTAACTTCTTATATTTCAATTTCTGATTGGATTTTTTTTTAAGAAATTTGCATTTTTATAATTCACAAATACTAGAAAAAATTGGATGTGTGCTGATAATCTGAAATTGTTCGGGATTTTATCATTATTGATGTTGTCGTTGCTTTTATCATTATTAATTACTATTAGTTGCTGTATTAATGCGATTCGTTAACTTCTGATGTCTGCCTACCGAATCACATATCAGGTGAATGTCAGGTTGATTCGACGATTGATTGAATGACTAGTTTGAATAATTTCGCATTCATTAATTTAAGTCCTGGCTGAAAAAGGAATGCACTTTTCCGAACTTTCCCTTTTTTATCTACTTTTTGATTTATGTATGATAATAATGTTTGTAAGCAGACAAATTGCTAACAGCTAAATGAATTAATTAGCAATTAATTAGACAAAAAGAACAAATAAATGATTAGTTGGATCATAAAACAATAACAAATAAAGAAACAAATAGGTTAATCAACCCGGAAACGAAACTTATTTGTTGGCTTATTTATGAATTATGCTTATTTGAAAGCATATATAATTCATAAGTAAATTTTATCATTTTTCCAGTATTTAAGTATACTTTACAAGCAATCAACAGATAAGTAATAACAAATGAACAAGGCATAAAAAGTAATGAAGATTAGCAAAAATAGATAACGATGGATGAAGGGGAGAACAATAATTTGGTCAAACAAATATAAATGAAATAGTAATAAAAACTGATAATAATAATAATAATAATAATAATAATAATAATAATAATAATAATAAT
>KZ270021.1:53980-110191 GCA_002249935.1 Onchocerca flexuosa | reverse complement strand
TAATAATAATAATAATAATAATAATAATAATAATAATAATAATAATAAATAATAAATAATAATAACGATAATGACAATAATTAATAATAATAACAACAATTAATAATAATAATAATAATGATAATAAGAATAGCGGCAATAATAATAAAAAGTAAGGATGATACATGTAATGCATGAAAAACAATAGAAAATAGAAACAAATTGTCAATAATGGAAGGAAATGATTTGCATAATAAAATTCCTCACTTCAGGAATTTCGAATGAGCAAATGTGCAAGGATATTAATTTAGAAATGAGTGATGTCTGGGTCAAGGAGCGAATGAAAGCGATTTCTCCGAACATTAACAGAACTATTACTTGTGTCTATTGAAATGCATTAAAAATCATTCATCCATTTGTCACATCAATTTGCTCTGAATCCTGCATAAACCGCGCTGATAATTGAAATTTTCAATTTCACACTTATTTGCTCATCTATCATCTATTTGTTTGCTCATCTATCGATCGGCTTATCTATCATTTATCATTGAATTAAAGTTTAAACTTTAAATTTAACTAATAATAATATCGATGATAGACAATATTTAGCATACTTATCTTTCTTTTTTCATTCAAATTGACTTTTTTGTTGCAATTTTGAACTCGTCGTTGAATTCAGAACAAATCTTATAGTATGTACAAAACTGCATCTTCTTACTTTCTGTTCTGTTCTTCGCATTATAAATATGGCTTAAAGTTCCTACAATATTCATAATTATTCTATCATCATATTTTTAGGCAATGTCTTTATATAGCAATATTGATTTATTCTTTTTTTTTCTTTTCGAAATTATTTTTGCCAAATTTTTATACGCAATATCTAACAATTGGTGTCAAAAAATAAAATTCATCATACATATTACATTTATAAATCAATAAATTCAATGAAATATATATACGTGGAAAATTTTCATTTTAAAAGATAATTTTCTATCCAGTTTATATTCACTGTGTATTCTTTTTTTTTGTTGATCATACAATTTCCTAAAAGAAATGAACACAGATGCAATCACCTTCTACAAATCGTTTTATTTTCACACTCCAATTCTTCTACACCTTTTAATCATAATTATTAATTATCCCTATATATTACCGCAATTTATCCGCTTTTCATCTTTAGTTTGTGAGATTCGATATTTTTGTTGATTCGTCTTTTCTTGTTCTCTCAACAAATGCATTCATAAAATGAATTTCTGTCATTAATGCATCCCGCTGAGCTATCAATTTAAATTAATCCCTATCGTAATTTCAAATTTAAATTTCCCTCTCAATATTGAGATTTTTGGGAACTAATTTAGAATGGAGAAATATTTCTTTGATATTTACAACGAGACGTTTTTTATACCTAATTAATCTAAAAGTAATTTTGATGACCAATGTTTGATATAATTCCCTTCCAATGGTTTAACCTTTTGATCAGGTCACTGATCAAAACATATGACCGACACAAAATATAGCTTAGGTGGATTGATATTATCAAAAATACAATGCATATTTGACGCTACAAAAAGAAGTATTTTATATGATTTCTACTTTACTCGATGTTATCATTTCACTATTATTGTCATTATCATTCTTATCATTATTATGGATGAGTTTTCTTCTTTCTTTTCTTTTCCATTGCATGCTTAATCAACTCATTTTATAACTATTTACCATTTAAACCAATCATCTTGTCATCATTCCATCCAAAAATTCATTTCGTCCCATTATTGAAATTTTTTGGCAAACTGGCCTAGAAATTTAAATTCATTGTTTTTGAAAGTTTTGAAATCTAATTTTATCCCAGCTGACATTAATCACAATAGAAATCATAGCATTAACATAAGAAATCTTGCAAGCGAAAAGTATTAGCTTATTTTTTGTTTTTGATTACCTAATCCAAATCTGCATCAAAACGGTCTTTTTTCTCTTTAGACATTCCTACTGATTTTGCTTATTTCAATTTATTACTAAAGATGTAATTTTTTAGATATAAAGATTAGATTACTCTCATCTCATTAAATTATCTGTTTTAGAGACTTTCATTAAAATTTCATCAAAACTTTTATTTTTTCATAAATGAGCAGAAGATTTATATACTTCAACTCAATATTTGGTTCATTCACAGCGCCAGTTCTGCTTATCAAAAATGGCCCACGTGGAGCACACATTCAATGTCAACATGTCACTCAAGCAAGCAAGACGTCAAATTCATTGGAAGTTTGAGGATAGGTTGAAGACGTTTCGTCCCGCAATTTCTTTAATCGTTCGCTTTACCGAATATAACAGCTTCATTACGTACTCCACTATGGCCAAGTAGTTTCATTACGTTACTCCACTACTAGCCAAGTAGCTCCATTACTCCACTACTGGCCAAGAAAAAAATTTCGGTAGAAATCTACGATTCAATTTTCACAAATTCTTAAACTTTGAAAAGCTTTGTGTCTGAAAATAAATGGCAGTAGCATGGATAAAATTAATCTAACAAATTATTTCTCACAATGGTAGTACATCCATTTAATCAGAAAGATATCTCTGCAAGAGAAAATATAAGAAGAAGGGATGAATGAAAAGATAGTTTAGATATGGAAGAAAAAGGAAGAAGAAAAGAGAAAGAAAGAATTAAAGAATGAAAGAAACTTTAAATGGAAATAACCTCCGCTTTTTGTAATTGTTTGAAAAAATAAGAATTAGATTCTTATTTTTTTAAATCATTAAAGCAATAAAATAAGGCAAATTTTTTTTATCAAGCAAAGTTAGTGATATTAATAAATAATAGCGGAATGATCGAGAAACCCCGGTCGTAAAGAGAAGTGACAAGCATTGCTATCGCATCAATTCAAGTTATCATCATTAACCAATATCTGACAACAAATGATAATGTATAAAATTATTCCTGCTGTTTGTCGGCGAGTTTCACCATCGACTTCCCCATTTCCATCTCTCTTCTCAAATTAATGCTTTTTTCAATTATTTTTATTTAAATTCATTTCAGTTCATTACAATTATTGAAAAGAAATTCAGAGATATTACATTTGTGACAGATACGCCAAATCGCATTTGATAGTTAAATATAAACAATGCATTAAAATTTGCTGTTCACTTTTACAATATATTGTACTTCTCCACAAAAGGGTCAATTTTAAACACTTCCCCTCCCTTTTCAATTTTCTCCCTTTATGTCTAATAAATCAACGGCATGAAATCAAATTCCCGTTCTAATCATCCTATGTGATATCTCGGCATCACCTATATTCTTTCTTTCCCGTTCGAAGACAATACTTGGTAAATATGTTAAAAATAATTGTTGAAATGGGTAATTTAATGATAAACTTGTTTTCTTTTTAAATTAAAAAAGATCGGTTATTTTCGTTGAGCTTTGCTTTTTTTTTTTTTTTTTTTTTTCTGACAAAATTCGCTAAAGTTAAATGTAATATGAAAAGAGTGCCGAGATATCCCCACCAGTGTTGTAGATGTGTAACTGGTCATAGTGTGACACGACAATATTCGAATACTCCTTTGGAAATTTTTTAAAACTGTGCTATCCTAACATTCTGTCTTACTTATACCTGCTTTTTCATCCATTGAATATACTTTAATTCTGACTTTTCTAACTTCGGAAAGCAATTTATAGTACATATTTTATCATTATTGTTAGAGCATTATTTTTACAATTATTTTCACTATAAAAATTACTATCATTATTATCGCTATAATTATCACTCCTTATTACTATCTTTATTATTGTTATTATTTTGTTATTATTATTATCAAAAACAATAATAGCAGCAAGATAAGTAGTAATAACACGAATAGTCTGGTACTGTTCGTATTATTACTGCCAATTGTTATTATTATCATTAAAAATTACAACAGCTAATATTAACAATGTTAACGATGAAAATTTTGCTATTGCGAGCAAAATATGCCTTAACATTAAACCTTTATCACATTTATCCATGTCAGCTATGATACCAACTTGGTAAAAAACCCTTTTTGTTGTATGAGAGTGAAAACTCATAAAGTGTATTATTTTTAAAAAAAATTTCAATAAACCTTTATTAGTTCTATAAAAAAAAGCAAAAGACATCAATTATTCAATGTTCCTGTTTGAAATAATTTCAGAAAACGGTAAAATGAGAAGAGATAAAAACGGTGCCTTAGATGCATTTTGATAAAAACGATGCCTCATCTTATGGATTTCGATCAGAATAATATCTCAGATCTTATTTTATGGACTTCAATAAAAACGATGCTTTAGACTCGCATTTTACGGACTTTGAGAAGAGCGATACTTTAGATCGCTGATAACTCATTAAAGCAAGTTTTCATTATCATAATTGCTCTTATCCCATCCTTGCCGTATTGTGAATATGAATTAATTGATGGGCATTTTCCTTTTTTCTCTTCCTCTCTCTATCTCTCATTCTTCTAAAGTTTACTCTAATATAATCATTCGTCTGTGAAAGTACCGCAACAGAAGTTCCTGCGATTTTCGGTGATTTTAGAGTGATAGTCTACGGCAATTGGTAGCTGTGTATGGATATGAAAAGGTCGTATAAATATCTGTATATATATATATATATATATATATATATCCATCATATTCTATTCTTTTTCATTGCTATTATCTGCGCTTTTCGAGGTTCCTTCAAAGGTGACAAAGACGAAAGAGAAGAGAGATAGACCTTTGTCACCTGTCAACCTATAAACCTGATGAACCCACACAACGATATTACATATGCAAGGATGCTATAAATCCACTTCTTCTTCTGCTACTGCCACTACTACTACAACTATTATTATTACTACAATTACTACCTGCGCAATTCCCAAATTAAAACAATCAATCAACCGCATGAAATTTTTATTAATAATATATTTACTCAGTCGATTATTTCAATTTTCATTCGCCCTTTTCATTTTTTGCTAAAATTTCATATTTTTTAAAAAATCACAAAATGAATCATTCAGTTGCAGCAATTTTTATGCAAACTTTTTTATAAATTTGGCAATTTTTCTGAATATTAGATTTTAGGAACAAAACGATTTTGCTTCCAAGATTGTTTTGTTCCTAAAATCGAATTATCGCGAATTATTTTACTCGATTACTCATTGGATATAATTTGATCATTTGTTTTTGTAGGTTCTGGCAACATTGTTGTTGTTACTGTAAAAATTTTCAAGAGTTATGATAAGGAATTGTTTGATTGATAAGTGCATTGAATACAGTTACATTTAACAACAATAGCAGCAACAGTAAGAGCAGAATTATTTGCAACAATACTGAACATCGAGTGTCTTCTCTTCCAGTAACTGGAAGGGATTATTGCATGTGTGGATTTGCGGAACACCTGCTATTCCTTTGTTTCCGCTCATTTAATTGTATGTTCGTATTATAAGCTTAGAAAGTTAATCTTATTCATCTTTAATTTAATTTCTTTTCATTTCTAAGTTAATTTCAGAAAATTTTAATCAAAAATTCCGAATTAGAATCAACTAATAAAGGATTTCTACTATTAAGTATTTGCATTTACATGCATTATCTGTTATTTGATATAAATAATTCATTTGTTTGATGTAATTTTGCAAAATATTTATTTGTAAAAAATTTTAGTGCATTAAATTTAAAGAATTTTTTTAATTTTTGCTAAATTTTATCGATTCTTTAAGAAATCAATTGTAAGGAAAAATAAAGAACGATGTTTTGCTTTCGAATGGCGCATAAAGCAAAAGAAAAGGTTATTTTTGATTCAAATCCTAAATTTATTTGAGTCTGAAATTTTTTTAGAGTTGTCAATATGCCGCAAAATCTTTCAATTTCGACCTAAAATTTCGAAATTTCCAAATTTATTTCAACTCAAATCTTATTCCATCCATAGATTTTTCTTCTTAAGTTTCAACCAGATCTTAATAGTTAACTTCTAACAGTAGGATAAATTGAACTTTGTTAGTATTTGTTACTTTAAAAAAAAAAAAAACGCTATTTATTTCAAAATTGACAACTATAGTATTTGATTCTTTTTTTTTTTTGATTATGCTATAAAATATGTCAAATATTATGCACTTGAATTGTTTGCTCTGATTTTTCAAAATTAATGAGCAATAATTTGAAACAGGCTACAGTAACATTAAAGTAAAACTTTATTGATTGCTTAGTAGGATCTTTTAATATTTTAGGCTATTACCTTTCACTATTTTTCCTGTACTCTTCCAAATTATTTAGCAATGATTTTAAGCAATCTTAAAGTATGACTTTATTGATTGATTAATGAGATTTTTTGATAAAAATTGTTTTACAATTTTAGTTTTGAAGTAAAAATGCGTAGGAAACGCTGTCTTTGAGTTACCGGATAATTCAACAGAAGTGAAATGCAAATGTTTGCTCAGCTCACAGTGTAACACAATCTCTTCTTCAACCTCATCACCTCTCCCACTTGGAGAGAATAATGTTTCAGATTGAAAAATGGAAAAAAAAAGCCTAATTCAAATTTAATTTAATTCAGCTTGTTCAATATTCACTTGTTTAATTTAATTACACCTCTTCACTAAACAATAATAACTGATAAAGTAAGCTATTTCAAACATTGATTTTTCATCATTTTTTGATTTTGATTTAATTAGCCAATTTATTTGTTCTTACTTTATCCTTAAGCAGAATGATTATTTGTCGAATAGACGAATGATTAAAATTTGAATTGAAATATCAGAATTTGAAATTTATTCAAAGGGATGAAATGAAATTATTCTTTTCAATTTTTCTAAAATTCCATGAACTTATTCGACCCAATTTTTGATATTTAAATTTATCCTCTTAAATCTTCTCTGCTATTTAGTTTCTATTCAAATATCACTGAAGTATTACGCAAATTTTCGTAATTTAATCCCGACAAGAAAGATTGAAATTTTAGAACAAAATTTCTCAACTGTCCTTTTTAGTAGAACTTTTCCAAGAATTTGATTTGCTACAACCAACGAGTAGTATTTCAGCCTTTCATCATTGCTACCCGTGGGAATTTATTGTTTAGTCAAAACTCAGAAATGCTGATTATTATATATCATTCGAATGACATAAGCGCATGAGTTGAATGAAACTTTCCACTATTGCAGCTTTTCAGTAATTGAGTTCTAAATATTGCTTCCTTCCCAATATGTTTATTCTCGAAGAACACTTGTCGCTCCAATTTTTTTTTCTTTCCAGCAATTTTTTTACTTTTACTAAATGAGGTTATTAATTGTTTAATTTATGACTGAGACAACATTTTCTTGCTACTTTTTTTTTTCATTTCACAATTTAGAAATCGAGAAATTAAACAATCATTCGAAGTGTTTGCATTTTAAAAAGTTGAAATTTGAAAATTTAATTTAAGTTATTGTACTTGTTGCAAGCGCTTAATATTGCTAATGTTATCAACATTTCAAGCATTAATATGTAATTTTTTTTTCTTTGTTATTTCTAGCAATGTCATCTGTTTAAAAAATTTACATTCTTAAAATTTGAAAATTCAGTTAGAATTGCAACTTTAATTTCACAAACTTTGAAACTACTTTAAAAAATTAGAAAATCTCAAAAGATTTACTTTACATTTCTCTAATGTTATCACGTGTATTATAAAAACTTCGCTTGATTTATTAATTTAATTTATTAAAATTATTTTTTTTAACAAAAAAAAAGAAGATTGTACCATGTTGAACAAGTCAAATAGGAATTTTCTTGCACATTTTCACTCATTTCCCCTATTTTATGATTGTAAAATTTTCGTTAAATCTTTTTTTTCTTTTTTGTAATACCGACTAGTCTAAATTTTGAGCTTTGCAAATGTAAGATAGGTAAATTATGTTGGATAAAATAAATGAAATTTTCGTAAATTTCAAAATATAAGTTGAAATTTTTCAAAAATTTGATTATTTTGCAACTTTTCAGTGTAGTCCTTATCAGTGTGGGAATCAATAGGAAATGTTGACTGCTCTAATAAAAATCCGTCGTTGACTTGACAGAGGGAAGCAGTAATCGAACAGTTGCTTCTTTAAGAATTTAAATACTTGGGAAGAAATGCAAGTTGTAATCTATTCATTAGCAACTTGCTGCAATTCTTTCGTCTGTCTTTAATGATTATTTCGAATTTATTCAACTATTCGATTCCTCCTGTTCATATTATTCATTTCCGATATTTATTTTTCTCTCTATTCCTTATTTATTTAGCTGTAGTTTTTGAAAGATAAAATTATACACATTTTATACATTTTTATTCATTTGCAAATGCAACCACATTTATTGATTAATTTAATAAAAAACTCGAATTTAGTCAACTTAAGCTAAAAAAAACTTTCTCCAGTGATTCATAAAATTTTTTCGATTTTTGAAAATCCAAAAGTTTCGAACATTATCTTTTTCATTTTTACAATTATGATATGACGATTGATTTTTTTAATCAAATATGACATATTTTTGATATACTGATAGATTTTTATGACCAATAATTCAAGAGGAGGAAGAAATATTCCAGATTTCTAAAAATGTATTTCTTCAGAAATTCGCTTTTTTTTTGATAAAACGATTAGGATTATAGAATTATTTCCTAGATTTTTACATTATCTTATCAATGGATTTCAAAGGACTGTTTAAAAATTGAGTGGTTGCTTTAACTTCTGAAATTTAAGACATTTTGTAAAGAAATTCCATATTTAAGAGATTTTTTAAAGAAATTCCAAATTTTAAGTTCGATGATATAATTTAAAATATAAACATTATTCACCAAAGATCCATCCTCGGAATGAATTAATTTGCAATACCAAATAATTAAGATATATTATAAAAAAAAGAAGGAATTGTAACTGTCATCGGAAAGAGCTTGAAATTCTTTGACAAAAGCTTTAATTAGGCAATAAAATAATTAATTAATTAAGTATAAAAATTTAATTCTAGAAGCCATCAGTGCTGGCAATGGAAACATCAGTGCCTAGTTCTAGTAATCATGCGGCATTAGCAAAGATGGAAATTGCTTCACTGCCAGTTATGAAGCTTCAATATGTTACCGAACGAATTATTGGTATTTAATTTGAATTCAAATTTTAATTATTGGTAACTGCGAACTTCTGCTGTATCATTCTTTGCTTTCAGTCTAATTTTTATTTCGTCTTAGTTTATTAATAGTGTATTATCTTATGCAAATTAATGAACTTCACACTTGTGCATACTTTCAACTACTAATTGTAATTACAATTCAGTCATTTCTTTTCTTTTTTCCATTTTGCATGGAAGCAATCTTTTCTTTCATCATCTGTTAAGGAAATATTTTCGTTTTCGGTAGAATCATCTGCATTTCATTACCAAAAAGAAATGAGAAAGTTCGTGAAATTGTTACGAATTGCCGCCACATGTTTTTGACTGCTTAAGAAATTTGATGCGTCTGCCATAAATCGAATAATTGCTCGTCTTTGAAATTCCGATCCTTTAAGAAAATGTAAATTAATGCTTGCTTACTTATGGGGATTCGACAAATTTTTGCATTCAATCTTAAATTTTCAAGTTTCTATGGAAAAAATTTTTTGAAATTTAATCAAACCTTTGCAATCTTTCATGCTAGATTGCATCTTCTTATCATTTTTGTCAGGATCATTTCTTCGTTGTCTATTGCCTATTGTTTACAATATTTAGCATATTACAATAACAGAATTACTTAAGTAACACACAATGTAAGACAAAAATTGAAAATAAATGATAGCAAAATTAGTAAATAAAAAGTTTTAATTCTGAACAGAAATTAAGAATTTGTATTTCAGCAGCATTATTTCCATCAGATAGCACGGATGCTCAATATCGAACAGATCTCAAAGAAGCCACCGTGTTGCTTCGACGTAACCACTCTGAGCACTACAAGGTATTCTCTTCAATTCCCATCTTTCACTAATTAATTTCCTGTATTGAACGGAAATCAATTATTCAACAAAAAATAAATCTCGTCTTGCTTTTAATTAAGTAATTTGGAAGATGAATTATGTCATTTACAAGGAAATGAAAAATCAATAAGATTTAAGGCATCTGAATAAAACAATGCATTCCAATTTGAAAGAAGATAAAAACTGAATAGAATTAACAGATATTACTGATTTCTGCAATGATTTAATAAATTTAAAAAACTAGAAGAGAAAAAAGGTATTTATATTGTCGGTGATGTGCTGAAGGATTTTAAACAATTTGTTTAGTTCGGATAAAATCGAAGTATGAATTGTGAATGAGATCAGTTTAGGATTAGAATTGAAATGAAATAAGAAGGAAAGGGGTAAAATATTTCTTATAAATTTTGAATTTTAATATAATTGGGGAAAATGGGGCAGTAATTCTCGAAAAATTCGATTTTAGTTCAAAACTTTCATAGATATGAACCACTGCCCTTTTGCATCTTTGAAGAAAACAATTCCTTCGAAGTGTCAGCATCAAAATTCTCAAATGAGCTAATAAACATTATTTTTCGTAAAAATATATAATTTATATTAGACTAACAGAATTAATTGGATTTTTGGTGTTTTAATTTTGACAGTTTGATGCCAGATGTGGCTAAGCATTAGCATTCCGGTTAATAAATGATCGGAAGAAGACGAATCTTAAAATTTGCCTAAAATTTTAAAATAATCACTTATTTTCATCGATTCACTGACATTTCGAAATATTTTGCATGTAATAAATTATGCATTATTTACAATCTAACGACGTCACATGCCACAACAAATAATATTTGTTTGAATTTCCGAACAGCAATATTTTTCTAAAAAATATTAAACTTTCTAAATGTTTAAAAAAATTCCATGCCTTTGTTAAACAAATAAATCATTTCTTCAACCACTTTTTGCATGCTTGTTAAATCTAAAATGAGAAAATTTTTCATTTACTTCCTGCATCAACTAGGCCATTACTTTGCATTACTGTACTGGCACTGCTTGAGTTAATATAGTAACTAATATGATACAAAAATCATTAGCCTTATTTATTATGTTGAACCAAATAATAAGTCCAACTTTAAATTTAATTTGTATTAATTTGCGATGTTTATACAACTTAAGTTAATTTATGATATAGCTTTTTCCTTTCTGCTCATGTTTTTCTTACATTTCGTTTTTTTTTTTTTTTTTTTTTTTGCAATTTCATTAAGATTAATAAATCTCCAACAAAAAAAACTCCTTTTTGCGAAGAAATGAAAAAAAGGCTTTCCGCTTATAAAAAGAAAATATTTCAAAATTAAAGGAATTCCAAAAAATTGATTTTTTAGGAAAAAAGAAAGTAGACGAGAAACATATTTAAACATATTTAATATCTTCCTTCTATTTTTCTTTTGATAGCATTTCGATAGCACTTTTGACGAGAAGAAAATATATCATAACGAAATGAAACGAATTCATTTTCAAAAAAGTTCGGAAAAAAGCGCAAAAAAGTAATCGCTGAACAAGTTTTTTTTGCGATTTTTTGTTTATGAGGAATGTCAAATTCTTCATTCATCCATCCATCTAAGCTTTATCATCCGAGGACAAAGTTTTTAAGAGAATTTCGATAAATTTGAATTTGACTGATTGTTAGATGAAACACCAAGAAATGTAACAAAATACTTCCTATCTTTCTTAACATCAAAGCGACATATCAATTGTGACAACGCAAGGACAACAACTTGCGGACTTTTCAAACAAAACTAATCAACTTGCTACTCTTCATTTGTCCGCTTATTTAGTCTCGTAAAATTTGAATAATTAGCATTTATTTAACAAATGAAGCTTGTTAGAACATTAAAATAGTAAAAGCAGCAAAACATTCACATGAAATGGCTAAATTTGCATGCGTAATTTACAAAAATTCAAGTTTTTTATTTTTCACTTCTTTTTTTCAATTCCATTTATTTATTTATTTCATCTCACTTCATTTTTAATTCCTTTCTTTACTTCAAATTTATCCGTTTATAGTAATTTCCTATTTGAAATCATAAACTTTTTTTCTCGATAAATATCATAAAAGAATATTAAAATTTTGGAAGAAAATATAAAATTCGTTGTTCATTGTTATAATTAATTTGTCATAATTGCTTAATTATTTTGTTTACATTGAGGAATATTTATACAATGTTATTCTTATCGAATAGAAATTCCAGATTTTCAATTTGTCGAAAAAACGCAGTGATCTTGGCCGTTTGCATTCAGTGGTTGAGCTTGGCTGGCCTGAAGAACTGGCCCCACCACTCGATCGACTCTGTTCAATATGCAAATTGCTCGAGAACTGGCTATCTGCAAATGCGCGAAATGTCGTCGTGATCCATTGTAAGGGAGGATGCTCTCGAGCAGCTATTGTTATCGCCGCATACATGCATTATATCAGCATCTGTTCCACGTCAGTTAATTTCATTCAAATTTGATCGAAAAGGCTTATTTAGCACTTTCAACATTGCTCACAATCACGATCCAATTGTATTGCTGTATTATATTATTGAAATAATTGAATAAAGTTTGGAAATTTAAAAATTAAAATTGAAAGTTGAAAAGGATAGTTTCTAACTTGAAATTCAATTAAATTTGGTACTTTAAATACTTTCCCATTTTAGTAATGAAATAATTGAAAATCGTTTTGCTTTGCAACAATTTAGTGAACATTACCTTGGACCAAATGGACAACCATCTCATAAACGGTCAGTCAAATTTCCTTTTCCTTTAATTCGTAATAATTAGAGTAAAATACAACCAAAGAATTATTAAATCACTCTTTTGCCAATTGTTTACTGTTCTCACACTTCTTAATAAGTTAAATATGAGGGATGATATGATGAATTGGTAAAACAATAATCGAATTAAATTTCAGTGGATAATAAGAAAGTGAAAAATTTGATAAAGTGAAAATGTTCAGATGCAAAGAATAATTTTCAAATTTTTTGTCCTTCAAATTAGCAAGTTAAGGAAAGATTGAATTTTAGCCGAGAATGTAAGTATAGCACTTTGATGAAGTAGTTCAAGGACGTCTAAAGTGTGTTTGCATTAACTCTTAATTTTATCACTTAACGCTCTCGAAGGTCGTCTTATCCTTTTTCGAATGAATTTTTGGATTGATTTCAAAAATTGAGCAAAGATGTATGTCGAAGGGAATGAAAGAAACTTCAAAAATACAACAGAAAATGATATCACTGTGTCAATTTATTTTATTTCAATTCATCATATCATTTGACAAATTTAACTGGCCGAAAGTGCTGGAACAATGAAGTATCAATTGACCATCTAAATAACTAAGCGAATAATTTTCATTCTTCAAATTGATTCTTCTTATCTATATTAGTTACTGCGGAGTAATTATGTTTTTCATTGCAAATTTTGCGAAAATTTTAAAAAGAATCAGTATTTCTGCAATATTGTAGGACAAAATAATGCATGCATAAAATGCGAATATTTGAAACTGCAATTTATTGTTACAAAGAAGTTTTTTCAATTAAAAGTAATGAAAAGTCCACGAGTTTTCTTTTTTAAATCAAGAATTTGCGCATTTTTCAATTATTAATGTTCATAATTGAACGAAACAGCCTTATTAGTATGGAAATCATTTTTAAAAAACTTATTTAATGCTTTATTCAACGTTACATTTACGCTTGGCTTAACGATGCGCTGGATTAAATGATTAGCAAATATAACATAAAATTAATGAGTGGGAGAAAAAAGTAATAGTAGTATGATATTAATTGAAAATACTTGTCAGCAGAATTTTATGAAGTTTTTTAAAAAGTTATTAAATGAAAAAATTTTATCCAATTAAAAGTAGGATAAAATTGATGAAAAATATAGGATAAGAAGAGAAATATTCAAGTAATAGCAGTACAGGCAGTATATTCAAAAATAATTATATTCAAAAAACATGGTGTTTGTAAAGCATTACGTAAAATGTACGTGAAAAACACGTCGAGCACGTGAAGTTCTTCGGTAATAAGTAAATGTATCTTCAGGTATGTAAAATATTTCTCATCTCTTCTTTGCGGACGAACGAAAATTCAACCGGCAACTGTTTATTTGCATAATATCATATTGACGAATTTTTTTGGTCGAAATGTTTTATTCAAAATATATGAACGCATGCAGCCAGTGCATACAACATCACTTAAGTATGTGCCCTTTTTTCTCCCAGAGTTTTGAGATATCGCGGGGAAAAAAATTTCTGACCAGATGTTAGAAGCTGTAAAGAAATTGGATAGAATATCAGTCATTTAGCAATATGTTTTAACTTTTTAAGATTCAAAATTTAAATTAACAAGCGAATGTAGTCTGAATCAAAGGAATTCTTGCTATACTGTGAAATTTTTTCAAATTCTATTATCACTGATAAGATTTGATAATCTATCATAGGGTTACAACCGAAAGTAATACATTTGATTTGGACGATTTACCATTGCGTGGCGATATTTTGGTGAAATGCTTTCAACGTACGAATACCGCTGAACGTGCGCTATTTTTCCGATGCCAATTTAACACGTGCACGTTTGACTTATCAGCTCATAATGAAAATATCTACAGATTACGATTTCATCGCGAAGAATTGGATAATATCTTTGATGGTAAGCAATCAGCGAAATAAATTAATTAACTTTGGTCTGTTTCATGAGAAATTTGAAATTTTCTCTCATGCTTAATTTAATATCTGTCCTCATTTCTGTCGGCAATGAATAAACTTTAATTAATTTAAATTTTTTTTTAACGTGCAATTTTAATTTTAGTTTTGAAATTTGCAAAATAATAATAACTGGCATTTGAGAAGAGTTACTGAGCTAACATTTGATTGTCATAAACTGAAATGCAAAAGAATGGTAGAAAAGAAGCAGATCACACGTACTTCCGAAAGATGTTCTGGTATATCTAACACATATCACCGATACTTTTCTTTCAAATTTAATGAATATTTTTTAAGTATGTATACTGATTAAAAAACTATTAAAATTTATAATAGATTTTAAGGTCTAGACTATTTTGATACTTTTAAAATTATCTTAATTAAATTCAAATAAGTGATAAATTTTCAACCTTCTGTTCATTCCTTAATGTCATGTCAGTGATGATACAGAAATGAAGTAATTAAAATTACCAGAAGTTTCAAACAAGCGGAAATTATGTCTGATAAATTAAATTTATTGGACAATCTGTGATAGTTATGGCTTCGCAACAAGACGAATCAGACAGAACTTTTCCGGAAAGAATCCAGAAAAATATACATATAAATAAAGTTGTTGCAATATTTCAAATGTTCGACTGATCTTTGCAATTCGAATAATTTTTCCAAATATGACAGCATATTTTATCTTTTTTGGTTCTTTTAATTAGTAATCTTAAATCTTTGCTCCATTCAGTGAAATAATAATGAAGAGAAGGATTCTGAATTTGCAGATTCTTCAGTGAATTCACAAGCAGTGATTGAATTTCTGTTCTTTGTCGAAAGATCGAAAAGTAGCAACGATGAATGCGGCAGAGTTTCGACTGCCAACGGCGCTGTTGGTGGCTCTTCTCGTAGATCGATTGCGGAGGATTCTCGAGCAGATAGCTACGAAAATTTCGACAAGGAAGAAGGTAGGCGTTTATTGAATTGCAAAATGTTCTTCTCTCCCTTCTGTCTTCGCTTTTTGTTACGTTTCTTTGATTGTTGTTTGTTTGCTTGTTTATTTGTTTATTTACCTGATAATGCGCTAGAAATTACGAAAAATATCATTTTGTGCTGTTTTCTTTTGCTTTGTTTTATTTCACTGTAGCTTTTAAAGTTTTTCAAACTAAATTTTTATCATTTTCGACTTTTTTCTAAGCTTTTAAAATTTTGAAATTGATATCTTCTTTTTTTACATATATCTAAATGTATTAGCATTAAAGCATCTATAATATTTTTTTTCCTTTCTTCGTTTTGAAAATTACTGAAATTTAAAATAGCTTATGCATTCCTGATAAGTTTTTATTAGGCTAAGAATATCTAACTTCTGATAGTAATTAGTTAAACTAATTAAGACAAAACAAATGCATCTTTGTTGCAAAAGAATGAAAATGCAAATTTATGTTGTCCTAATTATCTTACATAAAAAACAAAAAGTGAAGTTTCAACTTGTTCCCAAATCTTGTTTTCAATTGTTACAAATGAATGAATTTAAAAAAAGAATTAATTTAGAAAGATTCATATAATTATTTAAAAAATTTAAACGAAAGAATAAACTCCTTCAAACAACTACTGAAATGGCCAACGCTTTCATTTTTCTGGATAAAATGTATACACTGTTCTGCATTTAAACGCTTTTTTGATGAATTTAAAATTGCTTGAAGTTTAAATTTCAACAAAATGTTCACCTTCTGGTATTGATTGGAAAAATAAAAATAAAACGAAAGATCAGTGACGAATGATTTGTATTTTTTGTGGCTAAATAATCCATCGTATAGCTTTTAGTAGCATATGCCTTAGGTCTTCCCTTCATCCCTTTGAACTTTTCAAATAATTCTTCTTTTTTTCTTTCTCTTTCTCTCCTATTCCTTTCTCTCTTCTACTTCTTCATCTTCCCCTCCCTTTCTTTTTCTCTAACGAAATTTATTTTTGGCATTTTCATTCCATCTTAGCTTGTTCGAAGAAAACAATGTTCGAAACGTAACTGGAAAACGCTTCCACACCTAACTAACGACTGCAAATCGTTTTAAATTTCATTTTTTCTTTAAGATCAGAACTATTTCTAAGCAAAAGATCAGTTCAGATCTGAAACTTTCCCACTTTCTTTTGAGTTCTTTTTTTTTTGGATATGGCAATTTTTCCTATATTTTAAATTTGAATGCTTTTTTTTCGGTTAGTCATTTTGGAAAATGCTAGCTTAATGTGGAAATGACAGATTTAGCAGGAATTACTCATCTCGAATTTCTGCCTGAAAGTTCATGGATGAAAAAGTTCTTGAAAGATAGTTCTGTTAACACCAAGAAATATATCGATTTTACGGTTTTTAAAAATATGATTCCAGAAAAATTATAATTTTAAATCAGTCTATGGTACTTTCTGATCCTTTTAATTTCTGATCATTCAATAAATACTTAATTCAATGGTTCAATAATTTTAATCACAAGGATGTTAATTAGTAAGATATGTTTTAAATTTGGATTGCATCTTCCAGACCAGTAAAGTGATGTTTTTTGTTTAAGTATGAAATAAGTCGAATTCTGGGAAATCAAGTTATTGCTAAAAATAGCTGAGAACAAAAGTGCTTTTAGCAAATAGAACTGGCATGAAAATATGTTTCAACGTAAAAATGTTTGACGCAAATAAAAATGCGTAATTCCTTCAAATAATATCGTATGGAAATCGCAGCATCTGTTCTATTTAAAATTTGAAAGTTTTTCAAAAAGATGAAATTGATAGAAATTTTTGATTACTTTTTTCCATCATAAATTCCGAGAAAGTATCACTGCAAATACTCAGAAGTATTGCCAAGCATTTGTAATCTACAATATTGTAGTATAATAAAATACTATTCAAAAAATTTTTTTAATTACTATTTTTCAGAATCAGTTTTTTTCTATTGATACTATATCGAATACATATTAAATATCATTTAAGTTAAAATATGCTGAAGATGTGAAATTTAATTTCTTTTTTTCTCTGGTACTATATCAAATACTGTATCATTATATGAAGGGTATATTCCCAAAAACTTTTCTCCTTTTAACAAAAAATTTGATGAAAATTGATGGTGAAATATGTAAAAATAGATTTCTACTCCAATTCTTTCAATCAATAATTGTTTAAAAACTGATGGATTTAAATTTGTAAATTTCTATTCATTTTTTTTCCTTTTTTTTTTTCTTTTTTCGTTTTATTTTGTCTTTCGAATGAACAGGTATAATATTGTTAATTAAAAACGCAAAGAAGTTTGTAAATTTGAATGCATGTTATTCATAGAGTATTTTTCCCAGATTTATTTTCCAAAGTTGCAATGAAAATTCAGGAAAAACACAATGAAAGCAAGTTGACATGGAGACAAATTTAATTGGTTGATTAATTTATTGACTGGTAATTGGTTTGAATGACTAATGAGCTAGCAAGCATTATATTAAAACAAAACCAACTGATTACTGTAAGATCGCATATTTGCATATTTGATAAGAAATGGAAATGAAAAATAACAAATACCATCCAAGTTGTTTTTTACTTACATTTCGAGCGGTAGTTCATCTGATATTAATTTAAATTTTTGATGAGAGTTGAGCAACTTGTAAATGGTAAAATTATTTTTGCTAGTGCAAAGAACGATTATTTTTATTAGTATTAAAAGCTTGCATATAAAATTTTGACTAGAAAATATTCGTTTCGAATGAAATTTGAGAACAAAAAAACAAATTCAAAATGTTCGTTAAAAATCAATTTCATCCTTCAGCAAACGATTCTCGATAGATAGATAGATAGATGGCTAGATGAAATTGAAATGATTATAATGAAATAGCAAGTTGGAAATTTTTTCATATTTATAGCACATCTCACAGGCAAAGTTATATCTATCTCTTGCAGTTTCAATTTTATTCAATATTAAAATCTTCCTTTCTTAACAATCCAATCTCTCTTTCATTTCCAATATTCCTCAAATTGATTCAGTTCCTTTTATTTACTCCATTTTATTTGTAACGAATATTTTTTCGACAAAATTAAAAATTTTTTTTGAAGTTTTGTTTATTTATCTATAGAAGTTATTCTTTCTCCAGTAATTTTCGAATTGATTTTCGATGAATGTAAACGAAGATTTTTCGCAAAAAAACTGAATGAAATTTTAAACTTTCTGTGGGAGAAAGTGAACTGAATGAATGAAAATTGTTTATAACAATCAAAATGCTCGAACAAGTTTATTCGTTTTTTTATTTATCATTTGATGGCAAATAAATGATAGCTAATCGATTGATGAATTAGTGGGAAGGCTTGACTGTCACTGCAAGCATTGATAAGTTTCTTCCGAAAAAATGTACGGTGAAAAATACTCAGTACACCATCCAGCATAGCTATAGCGTTTCTTAATCTAAGCATTTTTCTGCAAAAATAAATCCAATAGTTATAATTTTAAAATTCAAATAAAATTCGGAGCAATGTTTGAAATTTTTTTTGATCATTGCAAAAGAAATTTCAATGTTTTACAGATCGAAGTGAACTAAGTGGGACGGATGGAGTGAATGGTACAGAATCCGTCGAAATTCATCGACCAACTGATAGTACAGATTCTGGTCTAGGTTCTGATTCAGCAAATACCATCAAGGTTTGGCTTTTTATTTACAACTTTTTTTTGTTCTTTTTAAAATTCTCATCTTAAAGCGGTAGTTGCTGAAGAAACTTTTTTAATTTCAACCCATAAATTAGGTTTTCGATATTTAATTTTTATATTCTAATTGAGTCATATTAATTAGTATATTTAGAAATAATTTGACCTTATGCTTTGAAGCATTTCACAGCAGAATGGAGAAATAAAAGTGTCTTTTAAATATCAATAACTTTTTAATATAAACAAATGCCACGAATATTTTGCCTTTATAATTTATTTATTCTTATGGATATGCAAGTTAGCTTTCTTCCATAGATTTAAATTTAGATTTTTGCAAGTTTAGAAATCATTTCAAAAAGATTTAAATAATTTTTAAATCTATTCAATTTGAAATTTTAGGAAAACACATATCATATCACATATGAAAATGTGTTTCCTTATCTTTCTTCTCTCCCCGTATAACAAAAAAAATAAAAATTCAAGAATAATATACATGAAATGTTTGTTAAGAAGAAATGAAAAAAAAAAGAAATTAAATCTTATACACTGCATTTATTCCAATTTTGATCAATTTTTTTTTAAATTTATAAGTCAAACAAACAAACTATTTCAACTTATGTTCAAAATAGAAATAATTTTAAAAAAAGAATAGAAATCAAAATAAAATAGGCTATTTAAATGTAATTAAGTATAATTATTAAGTGAATAATTATACATAAGTGTTTAGTTAATTTTAATTGAATCCTATCTGCTGTTATTGTGAATTCTATCTGATAATTTATTTTAGTTAAAAATTAATTTACATTTCAATAAAATAAAGCGAAGCATTAAAATTTTACTCACAAAATCTATAAAATAGCTATGAAAAATTAGCTTTTAAGACAAATTAGAATTGTATATCAGTGAAAATTAAAATACATTTTATTATTTTTGTCTTGTTTCTCATTTTCGAATCATTGCAAAAACTACGGATTTTTTTAAAAATCTAACAAAATTTTCTGCTTAATTTTCACAAATATTTTTTGTTTTTAATATCTGGAATAATATATCTTAAAACAAATGACAACAATTTCTTTTTTTTTCCTTTTTAAATTTATATCTTCCTATTTTCTATTTAAAAGTTAACACTTATTGAAGGAAAATTGATAAAATTTTAGTTTCATTATATTTTTTGTACATTTCAAACTGCAATGTACCATGCTGTACTACCACCACTACTGTTTTACTTTTGCTTATATGGTAACCATTATTTTAATTGCTACACTTTCATTATTATGCAAAAATTTAAATCTTAATTAATTTCTTGTTATATACGAGTGCTAGTTCCATTTTCATTTATCAGTAATTCGTAATTAATTATACTTTAAATATTTTTATGTTAGTATATTATCGCTTAAATTTTTATTGGAAAAAATTTTTTTTTAGATTTAAAATCAGAATTGGTTTTTTTAAACAAACATATCACCTATTCTTGTCTTAAATCAAATATTGCTATATTTTATATATTTCTTAAACATTCTGTTGCTAGGCAAATAATAATTGAATTAGTGATTTGTTTTCAAAATTTAAACTTGTTGAAACTTGCACTTTTAAAAATTATTTTTTCAAGTTTTCAGGGGAAGACTTTTTCTCGAGATTTTTTGCTGTTTTCCACTTATTCTTTACTAACTTTTCTGTTTTTTTTTTCTTTTTTTTTTTTTTTTTTTGAAAGAATTTTGCAAAAACATGCAAGAGAGCAATAATGTTTTGTTATATAATTTTTCCAAAAAATTTTACTATTGACTGTTAATTTGATTTATTTATTCCAGCCACTAATTAAATTCTCCTAAAGAATTTATTAGCCATTAATCGATTGTTTTTCGAACTATTAAATTTACTAATTACTTTCAAAATATATCTAAAACAAAGAAATTAGAAAACTTTTTAATGTTTCATAACACTTTATTTATATAACTGGAAAATAATAGCGCATGGACATGTCTTGCTTTGCATTACATCACAATATGATTTCTTCTTTTTTTTTTTTTTGATTTTCTGCCATTTTAAAATTTTTTAAAAAATAATTTAACTCAATAGTTATGTGTGAAAAAAACATTTGTTTTGTTATCCATTGTTCAATTCTTTTTGTATGCGCTTTTATTTCGTTAAATTGTGTTTCAATGAATTTTCTGTACTTTTATAACTTTCAAGAAACTATATAATTCACAATTTTGAATGCAAAATGTTTGATGTTAAATTTAAAAATTTGAAATAATAAAAACCGGCATTTTTTTAAATCAATTCGATTGGCATTAAGAAATCCAAATATAATTCTCATCTTTATATATTTCTACGTTTCAGTACTGATATTAGTAAAATAATTTGAATTTTTATGAAGAAATTCAAATTCATAGTTTTTTCCTAAAATATTTCAAAAAGTTGTTAAGCATGTGTAAATAAGGAAGCAAGCAAACATGAAAATTAGAATAAACCATGAAAAATGATATAATTCATATTTAGCGTAAATCATTTGGATTTACTAGTATATAAAAGGACAAATTTACTTAAACCAATTCGAGCAACAAAAGTTTGTTATTTTGCAAGTGAAGAATGGAAATTTATTTTACACCACAGGCACTTGCGTTAAAGATTTTTTGTTTATCTTGTAAAATCTTTTTTTTTTCTCTGGTTTTTGCAAAATTTCATTAAAAAGTTTTCATAAACAAAGAAATTTGTCGAAAAAGAAATTTCACAAAATATTTTGGTTTATAAGCAAAAGTATATGATAAATCAAATTATTTATGCACTATTTAAATAGCGGGAAATATTTTTATGCAATATTTTTCAGATCACGACTTTAATATATGGTATTCAAATAAGTTTTTAAATCATTTCAATTGTCGCTTTAAGTGAATTTAGTAAAGTTTTTGTGCCATCTTCTCAAATTCGACATTAATGTGCGAAATTCAGTTTTTTAAATTATTTTATTTATTGCTTTAATCATTCCAATTATTATTTTTTGCTATTCTTTTGTATTATCAGTTTCGAATTTCAGTATCTTGTTGATATTCTTAATCTTTCATTCCTTCACAGCAAAAAATGGCTGATTCAAAATTCAGGTTAAGAGATTCTATTTACTTCTTGCAATAAAATTTTTCACTTATTTTTTTTAAAATAAATTTTGCAATGAATTCATCACGGCTCGATTATGATATTTATTATGATATTTGATTATGATATAGATTATGATACTGCGATATTATAGATAATAATAAACTTTCTCCCTCCATCTTTTTCTTTTCGTTTTAAAAGATTTACTAATTAATCTGACTAAATAGAAAATTTGGTCTTACATTGAATTATATCTTTTCTCTTTCTTCTTTACCTTTTCAGGCTTAAAAATTGATGATAAATAGTATAAATTGAAATATTTGAAGAATATTTATGAATAAAAATTACGTTTGGATCAATAAAGTTAACAAAGTATCAAGACATGAATAAATTTTATCAGGATTTGAAATTTGATTTATTAAAATCCCTTTCTCTCTCTCTCATTCTTTCCCTAAAAAAGAAAGGGAAGGTTGGATACTGTTATTATTACTATTTTCCTTCGTTTATTTCGATTCCTTCTTTCTTTTCGGATGATTTTTCATCTTATCCTTTGCAAGTATAGGCAGAATTTTTTCTTTCTTTTTTTGAGAACTTTTCTTTCTTTCAAAGAAAAAATAGTTGTGCTAACATTGTCACTGCCAACCATCAAATACACCTCATTTCTTCTATTTAAAACCTTTCATTAC
Source organism: Onchocerca flexuosa (assembly GCA_002249935.1). Taxonomy (NCBI): domain Eukaryota; kingdom Metazoa; phylum Nematoda; class Chromadorea; order Rhabditida; family Onchocercidae; genus Onchocerca; species Onchocerca flexuosa. The sequence continues at coordinate 87,135 of KZ270021.1, read as the reverse complement.
TGTTTTCACAACTCCTCTCAACTACTACTACCACCAGTATAGTATCGCTTGTAGTATTATCAAGTACTACTAATACTGCATATAGCACTGCCAATACTGCTTGTAGTGCTGCTATTATTATATTTGTAGTATTAATATTACAACTATTTGTATTACTGTATTTGACAATAATGCAGCAGCAGTAGAAGCAGTTATATTATTGTTTTTATTGATACCTTTATTAGTATTTCTGGTGAAAGTACTAAAATCAACAGGAAATGATATTATATGATCGTTATCATACTTAATTACAACTATTTCCATTAATCCTGCTACCATCATTCCATTCAGTACTGTCATATAAAAGTGTATTAATTAAATTACTTAAAAAATTCAACTTTCATTTCTACCAGAAATCATCAAGCAAAACCACTTTACTTCTCGTGATACCTAATTTTCATCTGCTCACTTTCGGAATGATGACTATTATTGAGAAATGAAGAATGATTGATAATGATGATAATGAAGAAGATAACTTGTTGTTGTGTGCCTTCATTAGTTAGTTCTTCCTTCTTTCTTTTCCTTCAGTTTATTCATTCATTCATTTTTTAGTTTATTTAATTCCTTTGAGTGAGTGACAATAATTCAAAATTATGTTGTTCATGAATATAAATAGATTTAGAAGGAGTCAAAGAAGGATTTTTTCGTACGATTAGAAAAGAAAAAGAATATCGAATATCGCATAATAAAATTTTTTAATGAAAAATTTGATATAATCTTCAAAATTGGTATGTCTGTCGTAAAATTACATTTTCACTTATGTTTTTATGGATTATTTAGCGGAATTTTTGAATTTATTCAAGTCTAAAATAAACAGTAAATTTTTAACTTGCGAAATTCGCAAATAGTACGATATTTTTGTCATTCTTTATGAATGACAAACAAAATTATTTAATAATATAATGTGTTTATGCTAATTAACTAATTAACTAATTCATTATCCCTTTGCGCATACAATAATTAATTCACCAATTCTTTCCCTCTTCACATTATGTATGATTTATTTTAATGTTCGCAATTCTTTTTTTTCTTTTGTTACCATATCCTGTAACTAAACTTATGTAGAAAAAAAAGAAACAAAAAAAAAAAGAAAATTTAATTGCTTCCGGAAGTAGAACTATTAAGCATTCTTTACGATGATAACGATAATAATTAATGACAAGGATAATTGTAATGATACCGGAAATTAAACGTTTTATTGTTTCTTGAAATTCTTACTGAAACTTCAATTTGTCAAATTCCAAAATTATCATTCTTAGTATCTAATAAAAACTGTACCAACACTGTTTACAATATGACTAAAAGAATAATTATGATTACATGGACGATGGTAACTGCTAATGATGATGCCAATATGCTTAATAGATTCTTACAATCTGCTCATTATAAAAATGCTAATTATTTAAAATTAACTGATTTCAGCTATTAAGAATTGGAACGGCTTATTTCACGTCATACATCAGTATTTATATATTTTGACGCAACTGTTTAATTAGCTAAAACTAATAAGATTTACTCAGATTTGCAATAATTAAATCGTCTATAATTTCATTCCTAACTTCTTATTTTTATCCTTTCTATTACAAAAATTTTTTACATTCTCTGTAGTAACAAATATATTACGAAATTATCACATGTCATCACTACTTTCATTGCTACTTTTTTGAAAATAATATGATTCGAGGTTAAAGGTTAAATTTCAATTTCTGATTGTATGCATATTTCAAAGTGGCAAAAAAACCAAAACATCTTTTTCTTTTTCCTTGTCATAGCAAAAAGTTAAGTCGATACAATAGGACTAATACATATCTACATTTAATATAAACATACTTAAAAATTAATTAAGCTATTTTTTTTGGTATTTAACGAAAAGTTTCGGCGTTTTCTCCTCCTCCGCATGCCACGCCAACAAATTCTCGTCCGTCAGTTGCTGTTTTGTCTAAACGTTGGGTTAAATTGCTTTATACTAACAGCAACAACAACACTATATTTCCTTCTTCTTCTTCTTCTTCTTCTTCTTCTTCTTCACTTATCTTAAAATAATGTTTTGATGAATGGCACTTACACGAAAAATCCATTCATTTCATCTAACCAATCAGCTTTTTTTCACGCTTTCGTCTTCAAATCGACTTTTTCCTCTCGATTTCGAATCATTCTTTCATAATACTTCTTCAAGTTGAAATTCGAAAATTTCTTTTTAAGTCAAAAATGACGCAGAAGAATCTCTTCTTCACAGTATCACGCATAACTCTAACTTGTTCAAGAAATATTTCACTTATTGCAGCATGAAGTTGCTGTAGGATAACATCTCTCATAATAGCACCTCCGTAGTACTAAAATATTTTCACAAATCATGTCAAATTTCATTCTTTCACTTTTTTTTATTATTTGTTGGTTTTAAAATAAAAAGTTCTTGCGAATTATTACAATCAAATCTAACAATTCATAAGTTGCTACTCTTATCGTCGAGATTTTCCGTCTTTTCTAGACTTTACTGTCTATTTCTATTCTTGCATACTTTTTCTTTCTTTCTTTACAATTCCAAATCAAGAAAAAAAGGAAGTGAATAACGAGGCTCTTTTATCCTTTTATGCGATTATTCGATGGATGATTTTTAGCCAAGCAACCGGTAATGGTCTGTCATCTGTCGTCATCTTTTGGCCTAAGCTCGCTTTTTCAATGCACTGCTCCTACTTTTTATGCAAATAAGATGAAAAATTTGTTCAATTTATGTATTTTTGAAAATTTCTAGCGAAAACTCAAAACTTATTTTATTCATAATACTCCCCAAGAAATAGCAAAAAAGCGGAAATAATTTATTAGCTTCAGTTTGAATCCAGCAGAAAAATTGTTGAAGGAGCATCTGCTTGGGAACCAATTCATCAATTTCCGATATGTATTTGTTGAGTCTTCCTTTTTCATTCATTCTATTTTGAAATGATTTCTTCTCTTTTTTGTTTTTTTATTATTCTTTTTTTTGATATTTTATCCTCTTTATTAGATTCAGTTAATTCTTGATCTACACATTGGCTAAGAAGTTTGAATTTTTTTGATTTTAATTTAAAGATAAATAACTGACCATTGATTAGAGACTTATTTGTTTTATTGTTTCACTTTTTACATTAAAATAAATTCTTTGCTAATAGTCAAATTATCATCGAAATTTTCTGAAAATTTTGAGAAAGATTAATAAAAATGTTTAATCAATAAAAGTAATGACTTAAAATTAATTCCTTAATTTATCGCCAACAAAAAATGTTTCATTAATTCTGAATTCCCACTTTCTTAATTAAAATTTTCTAGATTGAAAATTATTTGCAATTGTTACAGGAAAAAAGTGGCATGCCACCATTGCCACCACCAAAACCTCGTATCAATTTAGATGAACGAATGAATGCTACTGATCATTATTCAGAACAAACGCGGTAAATTTATTTATCTTTTAGTTTTATCATATAATTAAACGCTTATTGTAGTAGCATTAATTACACCACTAATTAATTAATGCTCTAATACGTTGTGCATTAAAATAATTTGCTAATTGTTTTTCTTTTTTTCATCTATCAATCTTTCACCTACCCTTCCCTGCACGATTCTATAAAATTTAAGTCTTTTAAAGAATAGTCGGATTTTTTCGCTTGAAATGATTTATCAAAAGTAATGAAAATATCAACTTAATCCGGATTTTTATACTGAAAGTATAAAAAGTTAATTACTTCAACAAGATGGATCGCAAAATTTTTTTTTAAATTTCAATTTGAAAATGACGTGCACATATGGTATGCGGGTAATTGTTTAAAAAATTTTTATTGATTTTACAATATTATTCGATAATTATATAAATATTGTAATCGGATCGAAATTTTTTATAGCTTACTTACTTATCAAAATTTGTTTCCTTAACAAGTTAGTATTTGAGTTTTCATCTAATTTACGACTAATTGAAATTTGCATGAATTAAAATTTAGAGAATTTTCATAAATAGAAAGCAAATATACAAGAGTTTAATTCAGGGGAAACGATCAGATAATAACGCGAGCTCGTTCGGTACTTCCCGCATCTGTACGTCCGAGTCCAACCGTACGCACCGCAAGTCCTATCGATGAACAACGTGCAGCGTTGCCACGTGCCATAGAACCTGATCTCGTCGCAAAAGACAGGTAATTTTCTCAGAGTTTGTAAGTTTTTTTTTTCTTTGGAAGCATAAAAAATTAATAATTACAATAAGGATAAGCAACAAAACGTTCATTTTTCAACGTACCAAAGTAAAAATGACGTACGTATATGATATCAAAAATAATTGTAACGCATGAGAAGTTTTTACTCCTTTTTGAAATATGTCTCTAGCCATCGAAATAAACAATAGTTAGCAGATGAACAATCTCTATCGCTCATTTTTTTCAATTTATTCGAGAATTTCTCTGGTAAACTTGATTTTTAATATTATTTTGGAGTTGATGGCCAAAATAAACAAATGAATGACACAGTCATAATAGTTTGTCCTTTTCAATCATTGAATCAATATCGATTATTTGAAATTGTCCCTAAATTTTGATCCATTTCGATATTAATGGTACTAATTTTTCATTATGATATTACCGTACCTAATTTTTCATATTAATGTACCTAATATCCAAGTTTAATAAGTGATTTATATAAATGAAATGGATCTACATATATATATTTGATGTATATTTGATCTGTCATCTGCCCTTTCTGGTGACATATTTATTCATCCTTCTTTCTCATGTACCATTATCCTGCTGATAGCTCAAATAATTCTTAATCACGCTTGTTTACTCTTCATTTATCAACAGATCGCTTAGCTCGATTCAATCGATCTTAAATAGGGATGAGTAATCTCTTATATTTGAAAATATATTTAGAATATGAGTAACGTTGAAACGAGATGAAGAGGAAAAGAAATTGCAATATTAAAATGAAAAAATTTTCCGAAAATTAAAATTTAAAAAATTTAAGGAGTATGAGGGGTTGATTTTTAAATTTTATTTTTGCTTAACTTAAAGCAGTTCTTTGCTTCTTAAATTTAATCGTTTCAGGAGCAAAGTCATTGATTTACCACAGTATCTTTGTTTATAATTAAAAAATTAGATCATCAATGTGTATTAACCTTTTATTGACTCGTTTTACAATAAAAGACAATTTTGAGCTCAACTTTTAGGTATGATCCAGCCAGTAAATGCTTTTCCTATGTACCGGCTCGTGCTCTTAGCGAACATTTTACGGCACCACGAAAACCACAACGTCTTAAGATTGAAGAAACGGCTACAACAGCATTAAATGTTGAACCACTGGCAGATGAAATTGCGATGGTACCAGTTAAATCTACTGATCTACAACGACTACCTGAAACACCAAAATGGGAAGATGATATCGAAAAGGTAAATCCATTTTAGTCTAGGGCAAATCGATCAAGTTAAAATCAAACGAACAATGATATTACCTTCAATTTAAGTCGTCGTTTTCAATTTTTTTTTTCTAAATCAGTTTCCAAAATTGTCTTATTTCATGCTACAATACAAATAAATACCTTTCGTATGCCCATATTTGACTTAAAACTTAACATCATCATTAATGTCCTTACTTTTTAGTATGCTGAAATGCCATGTATAAAAAAACAGTAATATTAATATTAATTTAAATTTGCAATTCATTCATTGTTTTTTGATAATGATCACTTGACAATAGTTTTTCTCTCTCCTTCCTTTAGTATAACAGTGCATGAATGGTAATAATTTGGCAAAATAAACTGATAATTTTAATCTGAGAGTAGCACTTGTTGTTATACAAAATTTAATTAATATCTTTCCTTTATTAGAATTTATGTAGTAATGTCAAGAGCTCATAATCATTTCCTTCCTAATGTCTTCCTACAGCTTTTATTTTCCGTTTCTACCATCCTTTCTTTGTTTCACTCATTTTGAACAATTCGAAACTGATCGCTCTAGTTTTCACCGATTGGTTGCATTCATTTCTCAAAGTGAGAATAATGAAGAAATGTAAAAGAATTTGTAATATTTTGCCGTTTACCTAATCGCTTTTAAAGAATCGTAGGAAAAAAATAAATAAATTATTCAAAATACTGATGTTGGGAAATAGGCCAAATATTTTTCATAATTTTATGCATGAAGTAAAAAATTCAATTTGAATTCCATTTCGGATTATAAATTAAAATTTTTTGAAATTAAACGATGAAAATTGGAGCAATTTTTGAATGAAATATTTTCAAATCGATTTTCCAAAACTTTTCTTCATCGAAAATTTGCAGTAGAAAACAATCAAAAAAAAAAGAAAAAAAATCGTTTGGATTAAAATTTGATTTAAATTAGGCCAAAAAACTATCTTCCATTTGGAAAGTGAAAACTCCTTATTGCCATTAAATTCGTTTCGTGAAAAAATTGAATGTTTTATAAATTATTTCATTCGAAGGAAAATTTCCTTCAAGTGAAAGTAAATAAAAATATTTTGAAAATTGCTTGTCGTTTTTCTTAATGTCTCAGCCGAATATTTCCATTTCGCAAGTCGCAAAAAAAACTTAGAAAAAGATTAAAGTGAACTTCGAAGGGCAAATTTTGAGAAAATGGGAAAAACTTATTTGATCAAAAAGAGAAAACTTTCTTCTCGAAAATTAGTTGCGTTGCTGAAAGAGAGAGAAAGAAAGAAATGCCAAAAAAATTGAAGCAATTCATCTAATACTATCCTCAGTGCCTTATCCTTCTAGTTTGCTTCTTATTTTTGGAAAACTTCTTCAGTTTTCTTGAAATTTCTTTAATTTAAATTAATTTCAAATGACTTCATCTTAATGAATATCCTTTCTTTTTTTTTAATAAAGTGGCATATGTGAATGCAATTTTTTTAAATTGCATATTTATATTGTAAAGTCACTTTTTAATGTTTAAATTTTCAATATTCTAGTTGAAATTTAGTTAAATTTTGTCAAGTTTCTTTAAAGTTTCAATTTTAAATTCAAAATATTTCATCTTTCGCATTTCTAACTGCTTTTTTTCCACAGTTTCCTTTCAGATAAGTAACGGTACTTTTTTTGGTGAACATAGCAAAACAACGGATATGAGTGCCACACCCACTGATTTCAATCGTACCGGTAACGCTCCAATTGCGAATTCAACTCCAAAAAAGGAGTCGTCGAAATCAGATTATTCGATAAATGATGAGGAGAAGCCTGTCGTATGTCTCTCTCATTTTATAGAATGTTTCGCTTAAATATAAATGATTATTAGGTATAAATCGCCGCAATCTATTTTATTTGAATGATTGAATGAATGAATAAATTTAGGTTAAAAATAGAATAAAATTTGAAATTTCCTTTAAAATTAAACTGTTTATTAAAATTGCTTAATTTTTTTCCATGCCATGATTCTTCATTAGTTTGTCGTATCGGGATTTTTCCGGTATCGTTATTTTATTGTTTTTATTCACTATAATTGATTCAAAAATAAAAATGGTTAATTTAAATTAAATTTGAATTTTAATTTAATTTTAATATTGATCTTCCTAATTTTTAGATTGTAGAACAAGCAAAGCATCTATCGAAACGACGAAAAACAAAATACAGCTCATATAAAACACTAAATGATGATGCTTATCAGTATGTTTCTTTTTTTTTAACTATCAACTAAAAGCGCCGAATCTTTCATAAATTTCCCAACTTTATTTTCTAAAAATTTAATTCAATTTGAATTTCAGGAGTGATTTGGACGATCTTTGTGATCCGGATTTTTATCTCACTTATGCATCACAAGCAACTACTCCAATTGCCAGTAATGCAGTGGAATCAAATAAAATAAGCAGCAGTGAGCTGAATAGGAAGAGCAGAAATGAAATCGGAGATCGAGGTGTTAATCGAGATTATTTTACGAATAATACAGCAGCAACAGCAGCAGCAACAAAAATGAACGAGCCTAATTTAAAAAGTATCGAATTACCGAAAATGTCAAACAAAAATACAACCTATCGGTAAGTGTTGATCAAATTTTATCTTTTCTTCCCTCATTTTTAACATAGTTATTTTCAGATTTAGTTAATAACGATTAAAGAATGAAAATATCATAAATTGCCTAAATTTAAAGGATTAGTATTTCCGATATTTTGTGCCAAAGCATTAATTAACCCAGAATGAATTTAATATTTGTCAATTAATCGTAGCTCAACTATTCGTTTAATGCTGATGAAGTTCATGCATGAGTGCAAGGAATAAAAGACTAAAAAAAAATTTCATATTGAAATATTATTTAACTCTCATCAAATTAATGTAAGTATTCGATACTAAAATACTTAGTTATCATGTAATTTTAATTAATTCCCGCACACAAACATATATCTAACTAATTCATAAATATTGATGAAATTATGCCAATTTCATCAATATTATTTTCTAAGCTGCATAATTTTTCAAATAGCTGAAACATGCATTGTGACTTGTTGGGTACTTTCTGTTCCATTAAAATGTCACTTGAGGGTTTTTTGCATCGAAATTGGACGATCAATTGAAATTCCATCGAGAGGAAGCGTTGGCTAGCACTCTTGACTTTTTGACAATTCGATCTCAAATGCATTTCATCCATTTCAGCAGGACAAAATGCATTGAGCAACTTATAAGTGCATCTTGCAAATGCATAGCAAGCATAAGCATGCACTCAACTTAAACTTTTTGAAAAATATGCAACTTAAATAGCATTGTGATGAGCTGACTATTTCATCAGTTAACATTCCTTTCAGAAATGCGTTAAAGAGCCAAGTTTGGCCTATGCAATGATCACACCAGAATCAATCATTCTAATATCATCCATTTCGTTTTATTTAAATTCAAGCAATAATATACGGAAAAATGTTTTATCGCAAATAATATATTCCATTGTAAATTAAATTAATGAATATAAACTTGTATAAATCAAACTAACAAACTAGATTTTCATGAGCAGTAGTCAACACAACGAAAATGAAAGAAAAATGACTAAAAATTTAAGTCACAGTTGAAAAGCAATGATAATTCAACGCAAATTAATGTTAATTGCGAAAAAACTATTTACCGATAAAACGAAGTTAGAAGTGAAAGTTTACAAAAATAAATCAAAAAATTGAAAGAATTCAATAAGTAAGCAAACAAATCGATTTACAAATTTCCAATGATTGTAATTGGTTGCAAAACTATTTCAAACAATTTTTCTTTCATTTTTTTTGCGTTTTAAATTTCGAAGTCGATTGATTTAAAAATTGCTACATGATAAATTTACATTGTTATTTCTTTTGCGTTATATATAACGAAAAATTCTAATTTTCGCAGGAGAAAGACGAGATTTTTTAGAGATCAATCAATTTTCGATGTCCATTCCTCATCACCAAAGCCAGCAAGTTCGCTTGGCAATATAAACCAGGATCGGGAAGCATTCCGAGTGCGTAACTGTCGCTCTGCCACTTCCGCTCCGTTTTATCGGTGAATAATCCTTCAATAATTGAATTTTTTCAGAAAAATTTGTGAAAAAAAACTTTTTTCCATGATCATAGGATATGATTAATTAGAAATGTATCGAAAAAAGAGGAAAATATCTCCAGAGATTTATGATTTCTTTCTCAACTATGATTCGTTCTTTCTTTTTTTCAACTCATTAAACGATCCGCAATTAGTTTTAACGATATTCACAAACGGTTATCATAAATTATCACTATAACTGACGATAAAAATTCATTTTGTTCATACAATTGCAGTGAATCTAACGGGAATCGATTATTTGCTCACAATCGTTATGATTCATTGACAGATGCCGAAAATGCCGATGATTGGTTGATGTTTCAATTGAAAAAGTTGAAAGCAAAAAGGGAGAGTAATCCGGAAGTGTTACGACGAAAGCGACAAGAAAAATTGCTTCTCGAGGTGGATATTCGGAGATATTTATTCAAATTTATCGGTTTGAAAGCGTTCTATAAACAAATTTCCTCGTCAGTAGAATCATCGAATGGATGATAAAATAAGGAGTAAAGCTATTCGTGTCGTGCGGTTTCTTTAGAGCACACTTTGTCTGATCAAAAAAAAAAGAAAGCTACAGCACAGTCGAAAAAAGACATACCTGAACTGACTGAATGCTTTCATTGGTTCTTGAAATAAATGCAAAAAGTTCAAATTGGTAATCAACTGGTTTTTCTTCTAAAAAAATATTCAAGAATTTTGTGTAGAATCACTTTTTGAATGTAATTGTTAAGAAATAATTCAAATTATAAATTTAAAAAAAACATAAAGATTTTATTCTGCAGGAATTGAAACATGTAAATGACGATAGGCAAGTGGCACGTGAACGTGATGAGCGTACGTATAGCGTGGAGGGTTACGGACAATCCACTGATCCGTTGACTGAATATCGAGCGGAAGAGGAACGTTTGCAGAATGTACGTACGCCATATAATGAGAATGGTCGGATAGTGAATGATTCCGTAAATTCTGTCTGGAAAACAGAATTTACCAATTCATCAGCTTTGCCACCAAAGTACGTCTTTTTTTAACATTATAATTTCAATTTAAATTACTTAAGTTTCTGAAATTGATTTAAGATTACCCATTTTTTTCAGTTTATAATTTTTTTTTAGTGATGGAAATAATTGTAGGCCTTCAGATGTTGTAAGACACAAGCCTCCGACACCGCCACTTCGACCTCGATCACAAAGTCCATCAGCGAGTCCGTATTCAAGACGATATCGTATGAGGACACCTTTTCAAGAAGTAAAGATTATCATCGTATCATTTTTATTAGCCAATCAATAATTATTTTATCTATTGATTTCAATGTAAAATTTCCTTATTGTTCTTCAAAATTATTGAATAATTTTTGGCATGTAAATGCTTATTTTCTTGACGATTAATATTTTCCTACGTTCAACAATGTTTATAGACAGCATATCAGCGTGAACGAAATTATATCAGTCGTAATGACAATATCGAAAATGATAATGGTGATTTTGATGATAGCGAATTCAGCCATCTGAGGAATATCGTAAAAGTGAGTAATTCATCTTCATTTCAAATAGATGACATCATTTGTGTTTATTTATTCACATTTTTTATCTTTTTGACTCGTTTCTTTTTACCTACTTTGTCCATCCAAATATTTTCTTTTTCTATTCGATAATTTGTCATCGAATTTAAAATCATATCATTTGTTCGATAAATACACCTCTTTTAACATATTCCTCAAAGAGCGTGATCAAATGTTACCACTGCTATTTGCCCAGTCAATTAAAAGCAATTACATGTGAAGACAAATTGTCCTTTTATCATTATCAAAAAATCACAGAATACTTTCATGATTGCATATAGTCAGAAAAAGCAACTTTCATATATTAAATTGAAATACTACGTTAAATTCCACAGTTTTTTCAAAAGAGAAAAGTTTTTTGTTGGAATAGTTTAGAAAAGAAAGTATTTTGCTTAGGTTAAAAAAAAAGAAAAGAAAAAAGCGAATTACATCTTTTAAACAATTGCAAGCTAAACGATAGCATTCATCATTACATTTCTTAGAAAACGTTCCGCAAAAAAAAGAAGTTCTAACATAGCAACATTACTTTCCATATTTCATTTTACTATCATCATTTTAGTTCTCTTCTTCTTCTCCTTCTCCTCATAAAATACAATTTTTGTTGTATTCTAAAAAGTTTTTACTTTCTTTTCCTCTTTGCTGTTTTGTTGCTATATAATATTCTCTACTATCTTTCCCGAGAAATACAGATGATGTTTTTAGTATTGTTGTTGTTAATGATAACAATATGAAAACAAAATATATTAGCAATATTTCTATCATTCTTTCTCTTCTTTTCTTTCAATTTTTTCTTTCTCTTCTTTCATATTGAAAATATCCAAATTTTCCGACAGACATTTCCTTTTTTCCTTCGCCTGTTTTTTTTGATTGCTCTTTGCTACCAATTTCTTTCGCTTCCAACTGATCCGATTTGACTCGATCTGTTCCATTTATCATCTATTTTCTACGGAAAGATCTTCACATTGAATGCAATATAATATTTTTAACTTTCTTTTATTCTGTTTATTTGTCGCAGTCATTTCAAGTCCTTTATGTAAACAATATATCCAAATTTGTTATTTTTATCTCAAAAAATTCCATTTTTCTCTTCAAATCTTCTTCCTTTTTTCTTATTCTAAACGACAGATATTAGTCAATTGGACAAATTAAATTCAATAATCTTTATCATATTATCAAAATGAGTTTGATATAAATTTTCATGGAAATCAATATAACAATGTAGGGATTGAAGTATGTTTAATTTATTGAAAAGTACATTTAGAAATTTGGAATTAATTGCAACAGTTTTTTTTTTTACTTTAATTCTTTGAATCATTAAATTTTCTTTCCTTTTAAATGTTGAAAAAGTTTTCATGCAGAAAATAGAAAATTAAAAAGTAAGGTTATATTTTTGAAGATTAAAACTCAAGCTAATTTATCCAACCTTTAAACTTGCTCTTATTTTTATCTTTTCTATTCGTGCTTCAATTTCGACTTGTCCAAAGACCAAAATTGACGTTAAAGCAGCAATTCTACCGGATAATAATATGGATAATTGGAACTACTGAGATATCCCGGGCAAGTCACGCTCACTCCCCCGCTATTCTACAGTTCATAGACTTTTATGAAGAGACGCCAATAAATCGAAAAAAAAAAAAAAAACCTGATAGATTTCCTTTTTTTTCATATTCATATTTAATTTGTAATATTAAGTAACAATTTACATTCCGATCATTTACATTTTTTTTTGTTTCAGAGAAAATTTAACAGCTTTATATTATTAATGCATAGTTAATGCAGTAATTTTTTGTAGAAATAATTAAATTTTTGAATAATTTATTCAAATATTTGACAAAAAAGAAAGAAATGATTAGAACTAAAATTTGGAACATGAAGAATTGTAATGGGCAGCTTTTTCTGAGGAATTGTATGAACAATCTTTTTTTTTCGATTTTTATTTCAAAAGAATGACTGATAAAATTTTGAATAATATTCAGTTGTAATATATTCTGTCCATCGTATATTTGCATTGCTAGCTTTGAGCCATTTTTTCTCTTTTTTCATGCGAGCAGTACTCATTTAATTTGAAGTTAAAACACAAAGTAATGAAAAGTGTGATTTTATTAAATTATGAAAAGATGCACATAATGTTTGTCACTTCCTCTTTTCTTTCTACTACAAAATTCTTCGTCCTAATTTCTTTAGTATTGAATTAATTAAATTATCAAATTTCTTTCTTTTTTGAAACAAAATTTAATCTAAGAGTTTGTTGGCAAATTATTTGTTGGATTTGCTTTTTTTTTTCGATTTTTTTGAATACTTAAACTAGAAATTCATCTTACATTGCTTTGTATCGATAGATTACAACAGTATCACTTCATAGCAATGAATAAGATATATTTTTTTCAAAAATTAGAATCAATTTTTTGTATGCTTAAATCCGAAAAATTAGAATTGGATAATTGCTATTTCGCATGTGGGAAATTGTAAATCTATTCGTTATCTGGCAAAAATCGAATTAGAAATTGAATTTCAGTGGCAATTAAGAAGATGTATAATTATTCTTTTAGATAGAACACTTTGATTAGTATTTTCAAGATAAGTTAAAAATACTAACACCCATAAAATCCCAAAAAATCAAAGTTAAAACAATACTACCACTAAAAACAATCAACCCATCTTCCTCAGAACAAATAAAAAAGAAATAAAAACAAAAAACAAAAAACAAACGAGAAACCCCCAACATATAAAAAGAACCATGAACAAAAATCATAAAAGAAACTAATAACGAAAAGTTTTTCAATTTAAAAAATAAACATTGAAAATTGAAAAGATGTTTATGTAAGTTCAAATCAATATATGTTTTCATACGAAGAAGTATTATACAGTTTGTAATTTGAAGATGTGAATATTTTTCATTGCTATCAAATCATTATCAATATGATAAGTTGATATATTTTCATTTCAGGAGAATAATCTTGCTAATAATAATGTCCATGTGGAATTGAATTCGTCAGCAAATTCGATGAAATCAATTTTGAAAAAGCGTGATGTCCAAAATGATACTTCATCACCGAAGATTAATCGTAGTGGATCAAATTCTGTAAAGGTTTCCGTATCATTTTTTTTTTCTGCAAAACTAAAGTTGTTATTAGAATTTGTTATCTATTACTTATAGAAAAAAAGAAAAATTTAAACAAATTAGGCGATTGGCTGGAAATTTCTGAAAAAAAAACTTCGATCTTCTTATGTAAAGAATCTATTTAACCAATAATCTCTACGCCATTTAATTAACTTTAATGAAAGTTCAATCATTGTTATCGTAGAAATGAACAAATATTGAAGTAAAGTTTAAGAATTTTCTACCATTATAGAAGTATTGCAGATTTGCAAGTGCTTTTTCATGCATTATCATTAGAAATTATTGCATGCAGCAGTGAAAATTCTCATTGATCCTATCAGTCACGACCTTAATTAGCAAATTTAATTTTAAACTATTGATAAATTATTACAAAATTTGATATAAATTGATTTTAAGGACTGGTCGTCAGCTCCGTCATCTAATCGGGCTGCAACACCAGCATTTCCCGTACGTCGGGAAACACCTCTACCATTTCATCCACTTCTATTTGAAGGTGCCAAAGACGTTGCACCACCGATGCAACCTATCAATAATGCCACTTGCAGGTTATCATTATCATTGATAATATTTGATAAATATTCAGAATATATTTATTAAATATTAAGCTATAAGTAACGAAATGATTGAAGTTTTTTATATACGATAATGATGGCATGAATTATATGTGTTCTTTCTCTCAGTTATATGGGGAAAAACACATAGTTATCATTAAATATTGGGTCATTTTCTAGTTTAAAATTAAATTTCAAATAAAAATTTCTTTGTAAGAATACTAAAAACTGAATATTTTCTGTTTCATCCAGTTTTACTTTCTTTCCTTAAAATTTTTTGCTAATCTAGGAATTGTATCGTTTCAACTTCATTCATAACATTAACCATACAATCATATTTCAACTTGAAATGAGTTCAAAATTCTATTGCTATTATTTTACCAGCTTAAATATATCATCATAATAATCAACCTTTTTTTTTTAGGTCTCCATCACCAGTTTCTGTTTATTATGCACAAAGTCATCGTACATCAATTTCTTCAACTGGTATGAATTTATTAGTAAATGTTTCAGATTTCGTAGTTTCAATTTTTAATTTAAATCTTTGACTTTATTCAGTTTCAAACTTTTAACATTCTAACAATAACTTTCTTCTTGCTCTTTTCTTTTTTTGAAATTTACTCAAATAATTATTCACTTTTTTTGTCAATTTTATTCACTTTTATCATTTCTGTTTGAATTTTTTGCAGCGTTCAATTCGACTTTCTTAATTTCTTAGTATTTTCCAGTTTCCTTTAAGCTTTTCTGTTTTACGTCATTGGTTTTTTGACACATTTAAATACTTCTTGGACTCTTTATGACGTAAGCATTATCTGTTTGCTCTAACAGAAAAAAAGATTGACATTTATTGACATTGTATTTGACAGGTAGATTGAACTGATTTACTCGTATTGACTTGAATTTCACCTATTTGGATTGGATCGGCTGGAATTTCTTATCAAGATTACATTGCTTTACAGATATTAGCGATTAGTCTCTGGAAGTAAGCTTTTCCTGTTGAATTAAATAACGAATTCGATGACTCGAATTCGAATTCCAACCTAGATTAATAACAATTCTGCGTAGAAATCAATTTTTTGAATCAAACTGTCAACAGAGTTGCTGCTGATATTTGGTAAGAATTCGTATGACTCAAAAAATTTGTTATTTTCAACAGGACGAACGAATATGATAAAAAAATGTTTGAATGGTAATTCGAAAAGTATTATCTTTTTTTTTCTGTTCTTCTGAAAAGCGCTTTTTTGATAATTTCAAACATAGAAAAATCAAGAAATTTTGAACTATTTTTCAAGTAAATTTTCGTTTTTATTTTTTGAAAACTCGATTGATTGTGATTTGACTCAAAAAATAGTTCTTTCTTCACTATTTCAAAGGTTTGGCAGTTGCTCCTTTATCGTTCCAAAATTTAACCATTTGGTGAGCCAATTCATGGAACTTGATTAACTGATTAGCGTGAAGATCTGAAGAATTTAGGCAACGAGTGCTTATATTTCTCATCAGACATCGTTTATCATCAATATGTTTCTCATCAAATAATATTAATATCGATGATTTTATTTTACACCAATGAATACCTGTTAACTGTTGATAAAAGTTGATGGAGGAGAATTGAAAGACAAATAAATTAATTAATTAGTTTAATTTCACTATCACGCAATGAAGGAATAAATATTCAGTTAATTGGTTCTCTCTTGATTATTTTGAAAATTCACAATTATTGCTATGCAATGCTTCAAAGCACGTTGGAGGCGTTATCCATTAAAGCAGTATTATATTTACAAGTAACAAATAATGCTGTCCTGTAGTGCACAATAAAAAATCTTTCAGTAATCAATTTTGAAATGCAAATGAAAAATAATGCGATAATTAACATGGAAATGAAACAATCAGCCTTTTTTTTGTTTTTGAAAAATTAACTGAAATTTTAATGAGATAGTTGATGTGGCGGAAAAATATGGAATTTGGCTCTCCCTATTTTTTGCCGACTGCGAAATAACATAATTTTAAATTTGAAATATTTTGAAAGTTGCGCCGTTATTATAGCAATATAATTGCATCCGAGAAGAAAGATAATATGATCGATATGATACGACGACCAGAAGATTTTAGCTTAATTTATCCTTCAAGTAAATGTTTATTTTAAAGCTATTATTGGATTACCATTTCATTATTTATTGCTATTTGCCTATCAACTCTTTCTGTAACTATTTATTTTTAAAAGAAATTTTTTTTTAAAATTATAATTGCTTATTTTGATCTTTGATTTTTCCTTTTCATTCTTTTTCTACTTTTTTTTGCAGTTTGTTTTTGAAACTGACG
The DNA here is from genome assembly GCA_002249935.1 of Onchocerca flexuosa. NCBI lineage: Eukaryota > Metazoa > Nematoda > Chromadorea > Rhabditida > Onchocercidae > Onchocerca > Onchocerca flexuosa. Next base: position 70,042 of record KZ270021.1, on the reverse strand, counting down.
CAAGTTTTTTGCATCTCATCAACTTTACAGCACCTGGTAAATCGCCTGAAATTTGAAATTTCAAAGTGCTTTAGTTCATTTTTCATTTTTGTCTTCTTATCTTTCTTTTCTTTCTCAACTTTTTTTTAAAATTTAAAAAACTTCGTGTTTTTTAAAGTGAATTTTTTAGTAATTAGATTTCGATTAATGAAATTTTAATTTTTTTCTTGACTTAAAAGATTCTATCTTTTACTTAACATATCCATTTTCTTATTTTTTGAAAATTAAATTTCCGATAATTGAGAGAAAAGAGTGGAGAAAAGATAAAACATGAAGAGAGAACTTTTAAATGCAAGTATAATTTGCGGTAGCTTTGTCACTTGCAGTTTTGTTCAAAATTCAACTGATCCAAATATTATTTGTTTACCAAAACAGGAAATCAGATTACTCATTGATGCATAAATGTAGCTTTCTTTCTCCTGCTTTGCAAGGTAATAGTACTTAGCCAGGTATGTTCGCATTTCAGTTTCCCATTCATTTATATTCAGATCTATTCAAACCATCAGCAAATGATTCATCAATGATTCGTACAAATATTTCGATCGATTTCCATGCCATTTACCTGGTAGTTACGTCTCACAGTTAAAAAGTTTGATTTTTTTTGATCAGATGTATATTGTTTAAACGTTCCCCCTCCTATTTCTCACCATATATATATATATAAATATGTGTAATTTTTTTCTTCGCCTAAACAACGTAAATTGCAACACGTATATCACGTTTTTGCTTTCGATACAAGAGGACTGTATCAGGATAGGTTGACAATTCTACCAAATAGAAATGATTGCGGATAATGATAGTAATGATATTGATGATAATGATGGATGATAATAATTGAGTTGAGAATGATGGAAGAATTTGTTGTTGTTAAAATGTAATAACATATTTCGTTTATTACATTTATATTTATCATTATCATCATTATAATCACTAATATCCTTATCAAAAATTGTTAACATTAGTATTACTATTATTGTCATCATCATCATCAATCATCAGTCATTAACATTCCACAATTTTTATTTTTTCCATCTTTTTCTCTCTTCAATCGCATTCCTCATTAAGATTGTTTTCCGGTATTTTTTTTTTTTTGATTTCGTTTTACTCTCTAACCCTCCTTTCGTTCTTTAATCTTTTTCATCGTGAATTTTTAGTCAGACTTCTCTGATGATTGCTAATTAGTGATAAGAATAGTAATAGCAATGGATGGTTATAGCTGCCTTATCGCTTAGATACTTTTCCATTTCTCCGTAAATTGAAAGCAGCTGACACTTTTCATAAAATTTCCTGCTAAGCCTCTCAAGAGCTTCAAATCGTTTATCCTTCAATCCCTCCTCCGTACTACTTCTTCTCCTCTTCCCTTATCATCCCCGATATCACTTCATCATCATCATCCACTACTACTAATTTTCATTTTCAACTGACTAGTTGAAATTGACGAAGGTATTCATTCATCTTCTCATAAACTTATTGACCTCGGAAAATGTCATCATCATCACCACCATTTTCATCTCTTTCCCCTCTTCATCAATTCCTATTTACAAACAAATTTTTCATTTCACACACATTCCAAAATTTATTGTGACAGTTAAATTATCAATCATCGTGACCTAATCAGTCTTTCCTTCCATTTTTTTTTCCCTTATTTTACACTTATAAAATCGTATATGTTCATTATTATTTTGTTTTTTAATTTTTGAATATATTGCTTAATCTAATATTTGAAACAATTGATACAATATCAGAATAATCCTCCAATGGTTAAAATAATATTTGATTGAATGAACAAAAAGTATGTGTGAAATTCTAATTATTCAATAAATTAATGAGATAATTCTTTTCAAACAAATTCAACAAACGGATTTTTTTCGTAATATCTCTATATCATTGTAGGGCAACAAAAAGAAAAAAAAATAATAGATTAATTGGAAAAAAATAAAAAAAATGAAAGTACAATTTAATGTTATTTTTCGGAAGATAAATTACAATAATTTAGCAAAATAAAACTAGAGAAAACGATTTTGTTTATAAAATGAAAATTAGCTATGAAGAATCATTTGCACAGTTATGTATGGGTTTATTATGTGTTAACAAGCAAGTATCGTTCATTTTATATTTCTTAAATTAAATTTTTAATTTGTCTTCTTTAGTTAATCTGAGTTAATCATGACAAATCATTATATTTAATACAAATCATTATAGTTAATAAATTATACTTTGTTCTCTAATTTTTATCATTTCAAACTTAATACTTACTTTTTTTTTTCTTTTTGCTCTTGTATCGATTTGTGACAAACCAATTTTAGAGGTTATTTCCGGTTTAACGGCAGGGGATTCTTTGGCTCTGTAAGACACATTAAAATGTCAATATTTGTTATTACTAATTTTATTACTACTATATTTGTCTGTAATATATATTTTGTAATTGTTACTAATTTTGATCAAATTGTAAAGATCGTACAGTAGCGTCTGCGACACTATTGCTCTTCTCTTCTACAACGATTCCGATAACGTTTTACGATTTTCCTAATCAATTAATAGCGTTATTGATTTCTTATATATATTATATTTTGCAGATTGGTTTTACTTCAAATTTATTTGTTACTGTTTAATCAAACTTCAATCAATCAATCATTCCATTGGAATAAGCAAAGAAAAAATTATCATAAATATTATTTGATTATTCATATTTTGACAGTTAATATTGCGCCAAAAATTATCATACAATCTATCATTTTACAACGATAATGTGAGATAAAATATTAGAAATTTCAACTTAAAACTGATTGATTTTTCTCGTATTTTTTTCCCTGAGATAACAATTTGTGAAATTTAAATTTTGTTAGGAAGTGAAGAAAAGAAGACTTCACATAGCTTTCTCCCAGTGAATGTCTGAATCACGAGCAAGTTCAGCTTCTCCACCAACAATTTTGCGTATTACCAGCGATTTACCGCTGGATGATCCGAAATCAGTGCCTACAACGGAAACAAAATTAATCAAAATTTCGAATTCACTTCAAAATCCCGAATCAAGTCTTGCGATTAACGAAAATTTATGCTCCAAAAGTGATGATGCAACTCCAGGATCCATTTTAAAAAAAGAGAGTGTTGAGAAGGTTGGATTTCTCGAAGATCAAAAATCTAGTGATGTGGATGCTCAAAAATCAGCAGAAAAAGTGAGAAATGCTAACGAGAATGAAGTTCATTTAACAGCATTTCACCAGACGAGCATCGAGAAAAGCGACGAAGTTGGAAATGAAGGAGCAGAAAAGACTGTAATTAGTGAGTCCTTTAAAACTGATGAGGCAACTGATAGAGTGACAGCTCGGACAGTGGATGATGCTGGAGCGGAAAAGGATAATAATGAAGTGTGGATGACACCGGAAAACACTCCCGTCATGCCGAATATTGAGATTAAGACGGAAAATGATGGCGAGGTATGTGCGAAGAATTCAGAATCCACTGAAGAAGGAAGGCAGACAAGTTTAAGAAATACCGCAGATGAAAGGCATATTCAGGGTAACTTTCAAGGAGCCAATACGAATATTTCAAATGAGAAATTATCAGTTTTGTCGGATAAAAATTTCGAAGATGACCACAAATTAAGAAAGATTGATAATACTGAGAGAATGACAAGATCTGAAAATCTTGACTTCACGAATGATCATTTGGAATCTTATGCAAGCTTGGAATTCCGTAGTAATAGTACCGTATCAAAAAGTCCCGATCATCGAAGTACTGGGACAGTGTCAGAAAGTCCTCCGGGTGCTACCGACAGTTGGAAAAATGCTACGATAAATATGAATCCTTCGCATGATGATGGTACTCAAGGCGGTATACAATCAGCTTATAATACGACATCTCGAAATGATCAGACCAAAATTATTTATAATAACACAACATTGAGTGAGTTAATTTTAATGAATTAAAATAAAATTTTTGAATTATTTGTTTGAAAATTTTGGTTTAATGCATCATAAATGCCATTTTTTGCATATAAACTTGTGTAATATTTATCAATCATCATAAAATAAAAAGTGATAGTAATATTATCAATAAAAATATCATTAAATGCTATTATTGTGCTAGTATTGATATTCTGTGATCAAAGTAAGCAATGCTGATATCATTTCTAACCAACTAACATCATACTGTGATCCTATTCAATTAATATATTTTTACTAACGAAGCTTCTTTCTATAATTAATACTAAGATTTTCCGCTTAATTATTTACAATCATGTTTTGTTTTTTATTTGTATTGCAGGGATACGCTTATTTTAGTTTTCTGTTTAAATCTAATTTAAATTTGTTTATGAATTTATTTTAATCCAATCTAATTCTTTTAAAGTCATTTTTAATTCATTCATATTCACTCCAACTTTAATTCTCTTTTTTTTTTAAAGAAAAAGACTTTTTTGCATTGGATTATTTTAAGACGATAAGAAAAATATAGGAGTTATATAAATACGAAGTCATTTATTTCAAGATCAAAAATTAGTATCACATTATTTATTTTTCAGATTTGGGTGAAGTAATTCATCATCACCCATTATTTGTGAAAAATACATCAAAATATTGGTACAAGCCAACAATATCGAGGGAAGAAGGTTAGAAAAGAGAAGAAAAATTTTTTTTAAGTATTATTCATTTTTCTTTTCTTTTAACGTATTTTTCATTCGAAATTTACAATTTTCTTGAATCTTTAGTATTCTGAATTTTATTTGTAATTTACACTATAATTGAAGCCAAAATAATTATTAAATTTATATAAATTTATCCATGATCGTGTATGGAATGATATATCTTACGTATTTGCGATATTGTTCATTTTAAATAAAATTTGAAATTTTAGAATAAATTGTTTTCTTATTAAATGATTATTAATTTTGTTAAAGATAATGAATTTTTTTTTTCAAATTAAATCACTAAATCATCAAATTATTTTGTTAAATTTACGCATATATTTAGAATATAAATCATTAAATTGTTTTAATTACGATTATTAAAACCCCAAATTACCACTCAAAATTCTTAAAACAAGAATCAATTTATTAATTTAATTAAGGATCAATTCTTAATATCCTTCTGAACTGTTAATTTCTATTTGTTTTTCACTTTCTTTTGTTTCTGAATATCCGTGATTTTCTTTTTACTTTTCAAACAAATAAATATGCAGTAAAAGCTGTTATTGATCTGAATTATCTTTAAAGAACAAATTCAAAAATTGTTTGTAATAAATGAGTAAAAACTTTTAAAAATGTTAGGAAAAAATTTTTAAGTAGAGAGAAAAAATCAAATTGTTGCTACTTTTTAATGTCTTTACGATGCTTTGTGAAAATGGAAGTTACTTAGTTTTTTCTAGTTGCAAATTTTTCAAAAATTATTTTGCAGAATTTAGAAAAATATTTCATTTATTCATATTTATCATTTTCGTTAGAGTTACATTTTTAAATTTTTCTCAACTGATAGTTTTATATTTTCCTCTCGATTGTAATTTTTTCTCGGTGATATTTCTGATAAAATCTTCCCACTATTGATAATATCTTTGATAAATTTCTGACATGCTAGTCTCATGTGATATTTTCAGCTGTCAACATGCTCAAGGATAAGCCACCGGGTACTTTTGTCGTGCGGGACAGTAACAGTTTTCCGGGTGCATTCGGTTTGGCATTAAAAGTTGCTACACCACCACCTGGCATCCATCCAGGTAATTCGTAGCTTTCTAAAAAAATTGATCTAAGTTGTTCTTAAAATAAAGTTATTTCTAGAAATGATATTTTCATTTTATTTCTTCGAATAGACTATAAATTTCACTTAAATATTCAATTTCATACTGTCCCCTATTTACTAAATGTACGAGATGCTAATTTCTCATCGAACTTCTAGATCTGGTATCCTTCTCGTTAGTTATTCCTGTTGGACCAAATTATCTTTCCTCTTCATATAGTGTTAATGGCTTATCTTTTAATGATCATTATTCATATCCAAATAAATGTATATTTATTGTATGAAAACCTTTTAATTATTAGTCCTCATGCCCCCTGCTATTTATTGTAAGTGATTCGTGGGAGCAAACACGCCGGAATTCTTGTAGTAGCTAAAAAACAATTAGAAATTAAATAACTAATTTTTGTGAATATTTGTTTTGTGTGTTTTGATAACATATAGCATAACCACAATTAAATGAAATTTGCATTAATCTGATTATTCGTCGTCATCAAATGAGCATTTATCGTGAAATAATATTAATTGTGATTTTGTCATAATTTTTTTTTTTTTTTTAATTTTAATTCAATAAAAAATATTAATTTCAGGTGATGGTACCGAATTAGTGCGTCATTTTCTGATTGAGCCATCACCGAAAGGTGTTAAATTAAAGGGTTGTAGCAATGAACCGGTATTTGGCACTCTATCCGCACTTGTATATCAACATTCAATTATACCACTTGCACTACCTACCAAATTGTTGCTACCGGAATATGATCCGGCCAATACACCGGAACATATCTCTGCTGCACAACAACTTTTACAGCAAGGAGCTGGTTAGTAGTATTTCAATTTACCTTTATTTATTCAGTTTTGTTTTCATTTAATTTTTTTTACCCGTCATTTATATGGCAAAATTTTTCAGATTCATTCTATTTTAACTAAATTTTAAAATGCATAAATTTCAATTTCTTGCACTTTTCCCGCAAATTCCATTTGTGTTGCCAAGAGGAATCGCCAGTAAATATTCCGATAATTTATTCCATGTGCTATTTCATTTGCTCATTGTAAACACATTCTATAAAACTCTGCGGATTGCTAGAGACAAAAAATTTGATGATTTTTCTTCCCAATGATAAAAGCTGATCAGAGTTAATAAGATATAAAGTCATTACTTCGATGTTCCTTTTTTATTCGTTTTCTTTTTACAAAAGCCTTAATAAACAGATTCCAAAATTTTTTTTATAAATCTAAAATTTTTCAAAATTGAAAAATATGAAAATTTACAGCATGCAATGTAACATATATAATTTCATTGGATACCGAATCATTAACCGGACCTGAAGCTGTTCGGCGGTGCATTGATCAAGTTTTCGAACTTCTCAAACAAAAAATGGTTCAACCTGTCTCAGTACATTTCAAGGTAAAGAATAATTTTTAAAGTTTAATGCTGTGGAAAAATTTCTATTTCAATTTGCAATCAATTATTCATTCTTAATTCTAAGATGGTCCAATAGCATGTAAAGTATGTAAAGTCATACCCATCAATTTTATGATTCGTAACGCAAACAAATTTCGGGAATTGAAATTTGAAGCTTTAGTTTAAATTTTAAATTTTAGCTTTGTCATAAATTTCGTCTGTTAACAAGATTACATCAGTCTATTTGCTTATTTTTCTATTTCTTCTTAGATTGCTGTCTATTACCATTATACAGCTGTATTGGAATACCGCGGGCATAACTAACAGAATTATGTGATTCATCTTTACTTCCTGCTTTGATCCAACATCTGCCCCGGACATCGTAATCGGGTGATACTGAGAAAGATTAGAGATATGGTCGAACACCTCCTCTTTTTCTAAAAATTAATATTTAAAAAAAAAAAAATGAATTACCTACAGTCTTAAAAAAAGTATTTACATTTTTTAAATGTGGAATTAAATCACAAAATCATAGCAATGAAGGAAAACATATAAAATGTTCACTGTGTAATTGATTTCTCATTAACGTGATCCGTAAACTTTCCACCTATGTGTCATTTTAAAGATAACAGAAGAATGATTTTTTTTTTAAATTAGCCAAAATTATGCTAGAAAGAAGTTTTTTTGCATAATTCAATTAAAATTTAGAAATTTTTTAAATTTAAATTTCCTGGGCAATCCGCAAGATTTTTTTTTTCTTTTTTGCCCAAATTTTTACAAGAAATGGTTGGTAGATTTTCCAAGTATTGATTTTTAGTTTCTAATAAATTACTCTTACTAAAAGAAAAACTAGAACATTGATGTTTTTCTCATTCATAAATACCGTTAAAATAGAGTTCACAAGTATAGTTCATGGCCGTTTAGTTGGTTATCATCTTGAATATATTTCAATATCTTATTTCATCCATTTTAATTGAATTCGTTGATTCTGCGAAATTTTAGACATACAATTAAATCCGATCAAAAGAAGCTAATTGCCGAAAATAAGAGACAAGATTTGACAAGAATTATTTATTTGTTTAATTTTTAAAATTATAAAATTTAACTGATCAATATCATAAATAAATATATATTGATTAAAAAAAAAAAAAACTTTTCTTAATCATTTTTACTCGTCTGTTTTTCCATCATTTATTTGTATTTCTGTACAAGATTTATTTGTTTTTATTAGCTTAAATTATCAAATAATATATGAAATAATTTTTCGTTTAATTTACCCAAATTATTTCTTGTTCAAATAAATATATTTTAGTGCTAATTTAATTTTAATTCATCCAATTAAAATGAGAACAATGACGTACTGAAACCATAGGAATCAAAATTTCAAAATATTTTGCAATTGTGAAATTTGAAAATTATAAAAATTTATTTAAATTCTCAGTTAATAAAAAAAAAAAAATATATCATCTACCAAAAATTTTAAATGTTTTGCCGAAAAGGTTATAAAACAAAGATTAGGAGGAAAGGTCGAAGAGAAAAAAGAGAGGGAGAGAGAGAGAAATGAATCCAGAAAATCTTAAGGAATTTTTTTTATTTTTCTAATTTTTAGATTAAATAACATTGTTCAATACACAATATAACATCTTCTGTTGTTTGCTCAGTTATATTTTCTGTTTACCAACATTTCGAATTCAATTTGATTATTAAATATGTTAATAAATTTTCTTTTAATGACATTATAATTCAAGGCTATGAACCGTTTTTCTTGATTTATTACAACTGATCTTATTTACATATTATATTACAGAAACTTATTGATCGAATTCATTGTTTCTTGTGTTTTTCGAAGAGTTATCAATTTCCTGGAATTTATTGCTTATCAATTTATTTTATTGTTGCAGGTATCATCTCAAGGTGTCACAATAACTGATAACACAAGGCGACTTTTCTTCAGGCGGCATTATCCTGTGCAATCCGTTACACATGCCGGTTTAGATCCTTCTGATCGAAGGTATGAAATTTAAATTTGAGATATAGTATACTGCAGTATCACTTTTGATGCAATTCATTTAGTTGATTTATAAATGATTTCTTCCTTATATCGTAAGTTGAAACCACTTCAATTCCTTCTGAATTGGAATTGAAATTTACAGACAGAATTATTGTTTCTCTTTCAAAATTTAACTAGTTAGTATGACTTACAGACGAACATAGTCATTTCCATTGGTAATTATGTGATGTATCTGTCTGAAAATGGCGAATTAGTATGAAATGCATTTCTTCTTTCAGTTAATCTTTTCTTCAACGTAATTATCTGAATGATTTACAGGTGGGATAATTCGTACTTGGAAGGAAGCATGCCAAAATACGTGAAAATCGCTCGAATATTCGCTTTTGTTGCACGAAAGATAGGTTCGAGGACAGATAATACATGCCATATTTTCGCCGAATTAGAACCCGAACAACCTGCTACAGCTGTTGTAAACTTCATCACTAAAGTTATGATGGGACGTAGATAAAATTAATTCCTTTTCATTTCCTACATTTCCTTTTTTTTTTTTTTTTTTTTTTTTTTGGTAGTTATAAGGAAGTTTGGAAAATATTCAGTTTCATTATTTAAGGATTATTTAAGTGCAAAATTTCGTAAAATATAATAATATTTTACTGAGCGGAAAAAATTGAAAAATTTTTAGGAATATTTCGAAGTTTGATTTCTAAAAAGAAAAGTTAAATTTCTTATATTCTACCAAGAAACTAGCTGCATTCCATCATTTCCTGGGTGTGAAAAGTTGGATTAGTTTTTTCTTGTTTTCGTCTTCTTCTAGTCTCTCTTACTCTTTTCAATCTCGATATTCGAATTTGCTAAATCTATTCAGTTTTTCCATTTTTATTTATTTATGAAGACTGGATAATTTTGAAATATAGGAATCGAATAGATAATTTTCGTAAATTCTAATTTAAGAAATAATAAATATTTTCTGTAATGTGTGCATAAAATGTTTCAAATTTACATGAAAATTTGAAACATTATAAAGTTGATATATGTTGATTATACTACAGATTTTGAATGAAATAAAATAATTTAAGTTTGCATTATTCGTAATATGGCATAAGAACTTGATAAACGTAATATTTTCGCATATTTCCGCTTGAATTGGAAAAGTTTCAATCTTCTTCTGTATAATATCTTACTGAAAATCGCCTTCATCTACTTGTGTCTTCTCAAAATTTTTTCCGAATTTTTTCTTCTATTCCTTCTGACATTTCAATTTTGTCTTTATAATTTTTTTTCCTCATAGCCTAATTGCTTTGAATTGTATTATTATTATTATTATTATTATTATTATTATTATTATTATTATTATATTGTGATTACGATTATGATTAATAACTATTTCATTGTGTGTGCCGCTGTAAAATTTTGAAATTGATAGTTTTTTGTGTTAATAACAGTGCTCTTTTTTTCTAATCTTTTTCTGTTTGGATCAATTAATTCATTATTTGATTGATTGTATATACGTTGAAAATTAGAAGAAAAGAAATATTATTTTAATTATTTCATTATTTCCGCCGCCACTTATGGATAATATCAATTGCTGTTATTATTGTTACTATGAGCTTTTTGTGGAACAAAAATAGAAAAAATACTTTTGGTTAAATGTTCAAACAATTTAAAGCTCAGTGGAAGAAGAAAAGCCATTTCAAATTTATGTGAAAAAATAATTGGATATTTCATAAATTTGGAGAAATTCTACAAAAATTTATCTCATCTAATATACGATATGCTTGCTGTACAATTATGACTATGGTTTTTGTCTTATCAAATTTTGGCGAATAATTATTATTTGGATTTTTGGCTTTTATCCGAGAAATAGGGCAATGTAATTGATTGTTTCGTTTTCGCATGTGATTCGAGAGGTCACAAAATCCGGTTGACATGATTAATATTGCTTGTATGAATCTACAATAATTATGTAACGATTGCAGTGTGAAGCATTACTTTTTTTTTGAAGGAAGAAGAATCTTCTAGCAGTTAATATATTCATGGATTTTAATAGATTTTCACCAACCTGTAGTGGAATTTCTTTGATTATTGAATAATTTTCTACTTCAGCGCATGCTTCAATAAAACATGCAAGTTAGAGGATAAGTTCCTTATTCAACGGCCAAGAAATTGACATTCAATTTAGCCTAAATAATATAATCATTTGAAATAAATTCGAAAATTTATTATATTTAGTTCAATTTACTGTTATATAATGAGGAAAAGTTAATTTACTTTATCTGTAAACCAGTTTAAGTCGAAGTTTTTGACTCTCTTCTACCTTCATTCTCAATCACGAATTTTTTTCCGCTTCCGTTTTAACTTTGCATAATGTATTTTGAAATGAAGGGATGATAAAATTTACTGTGTTAGAAATGTCCAACCAGCAAAATCCACTAACAGTGCGCTTCAATTCCTTGCATTTCGCTCATTTGGAACAGGAATGTTTAAATCTAAAACAGTTAGTATCAAGAAATTTGTTAAATTAATGCCTTTTAAGATTGAAATTATTGGAAATCAACGGAGAAGAGGGAAATAACATTGAGAATTTGAATTAGATCCATAAGGGTAGCTCATTTTCCGACAAATTTTCCATGATTTTCAAATTTTAGCATGGATCATAAATTATTTAGCGATCGCCAACATTCAGCTATTCTTTTCGGAATAAATTAATGAATTCATCAACACAGATCTGTCTGTTGAAACGTTATGTGTGATATTAAAATGTTTTAAAACTGTCACATTTATGGAAATAGCTATATTATAACAACATAAATAGTGTATATGTTGATATTTAGTTAGGAAAAGATTATGGCTTTTAAGCTATAATCTTCAAAAGACAATGTATTACCAGTTTTTGTCAACTACTTAAGTTTAATCACTTGTTATTTATCCAGTTCTTGCATCTTTAATCAGAAATATCAAAATGATAAGAATTTTGGCCTATTTTCTGCTATTGCAAAACACGTAATGTGGTCGGACTTGCTTTAATCAAATTTATTTTAGATTCATCTTCTGTAGTGTTAAAATCAAAGAGTAGCTCCGATCTCCTAAATTTGCATTGATGTCAATTTAAATTTCTTATAATATCATCCCATATGTGAAAACAACATTTGTGCGATGATCTATAAGAGGTGGCAAAGCCTCGCGTGTTCCGGCTCCAATTAGTCTATTTAATAAAATATAGCCTTATCTGTATTAAATCAAATCTTAGATATCGGAAAGTTCTTACCTTTTGCTTTGAAAGTTCGATAATGTTACATTCGAATACGAGCATATTTATACACGCATTGCTGTAGCTCGATCCGGTTGTGGAAAAAAAGAAAAGAGAAAGCGCATGTTTTCAACGCTGAAAAAAAAATTGATACTTTGTAATCTGATTTGTAATTTGATTGGATTGGAAATTGATTCTTACTGTTTTGATTCGGCTAAATCAGCAATAGGTGTGACGAGGTTTTTTTGTGTCTTGTTTTTGTGTCTTGACAGAGATGAATGCTTTTGAGAAAGGTTTTATTGATTGATAGAGAGTGATTCTTCGTCATGAACAATAATTGGAGAAAATCCAAGCAAATTGATCATGGGGTTATTCTTTCCTATGTCGATAAAAGAGAAGAATACTTTCCAAAAGAATTGTCCGATTATTTCTATTGTTGTTCTACTCGCTCTGAACTGTCGAACTGGAACACCTGGAACTCCGAGCTGTTGCTATTGCTGCATCAATCTTTGCTGTTTGCCTGTTAATTGGATCATTCTGGTGGTAATGTTTGTCGTCCCTTTGAAACTATGTCGCATTACTTGACCTTTAATATTTTTTGTTTATAATTACTGCTGCGGTGCTACTTGACATCTTTCACTTTTGCCCACATCCAATATGTTTAATTTCACAATGCTTTTGAGTACACAACATTTTTCGCTGTTCCATTGTCTATGTAGATATAAAGATTGTTTGGTTTGCCAGTTTAGAACACAGCAACATATAACTGTTTATGTCAGAAGCAATTTGTCTTTAGATCTAAACTACATAATTCTAATGATTGATTCTGAACTTTGCTGATCGTGAATGCAAAAGCCAATCGAATTGGAAGTTGCAGTCTCTTAAACGGAAATGTAATATCCGCTGGAATTATAGGGATGCGAGTAATAAGGACATCTTCATCTTAAAAGGTCCTGTAAAGATTGTTGCCTCTACGACATTGCTCATTAATTTTTTTACTACAAGCCGCGTGCCGTTGCAAAGTTTTGGCTGATGATATTTCGCAACATAATAATTGGCATGCCGCGTTGGCATCTCTAGCAGATCGAGTGAATTCAAAAATTCTGTTGGATAATTCATTTGCTTCCACAAGTGTCGACGAACGCTTTGAATGTTAGACTGAATAATATTGTTAAGTTCGCAGACATATTTGTTCTTAGCTGCAAGAATAGCTAGTTCATTCAGCCAATCGTGATAATTCTTATAATTGATTTAAATATTGGGAAATACTTTTTTGACCAATTCTTCTTTCGATGTCACTAAATTGCAAGAGTTATGAGGCAATGAAATTCATCCTGAGGTCAAATCAACCAGTGTCTTTCCGTTCCATATTTCCAGAAATTGATAAGGTCGATCGTTTTGCAGCTGGATAAGCATATTCATAGTAAATTTTAAGTCTTTCCCTGTCACTATAAAGTAGAATATTTCAGACAAGCAGTTTAATCCTTTATTATCACAGGAAAATGGCGAAATAAATGTAACATTTTTTTTTGTATCTATTCCTTTTTAATTTTAGGAAAAACTTCCTTATGGGAAAGATAACAATGACAGCAAGTAAGTGAAACATATTCAACCACTAGAATTGGTGCCTTTGGATCTCCTAATAATTTGTCTTCAGGTAAAAGTGATAGCATCTCCTCTAGTGTTCCTCTTGTTTTGTCCATTCCTATCGATTAAGGAATTGGAGGAGTTTGCCTGAAATGTCTTGCAAGCAGTATTAATGCGTCTGAAATGGTCTGATGTTTCCACGCAAATCTTGCAATGATCGATGAAGAGTCTTAAGCGACCTTTTTGCGGCATTGTACATTCATTTCAAATAATAATTTTCATTTTTGCAGTATCGTTCCCATGCCGGATGTCTTGGAAATGTTACATGTGGGAGTCTCAATCAATGCAAGAGTTAAGGCTATGCCATTTTGGGATCGAATTGTTGCCAGAATCGATCTAATTAGGAACGTTTTACCAGTTCCTCCTGGCTTATCCAAAAAGAAGATTTCTATAACTTCCTTATTGATAGTTCGCATTATTTGGTCGTAAATGGCTTTTTGCCCAAACGTTAGCTTAGGAAGATTTGATTGCGACAAAAGATCAGCTGTTGTAATTTTGCTCGCGATGCAATTCTATATCAAATGAAGCAGCAACAGATCGATTCGGTGTTGGCATTCCCAATTGATTGAGAACTTTGTTCGCAATTCGTGAGTACAAGTCTTTAATCATTATCAATGCTCCATTGTAGAATTTTGCTGTGAAATTCATGTTCATATTTGAATTTTCGTTGTGTATTTGATAGAGAATATCTTCCCCATAATTCTATTGAAGATGAAGGAGAGTAGGCGATCGATAGAACTGCAAACAGTGCACGATCAGTGTCAATGTTCTCATTCAAAGCTTGACATCACTGCGAAAAGTAGCATGTGTAATGCGTTGATAATTTTCAATTGCTGGAAGAAGATTGGACGAGCAATTTACTAACAACAATGCGAAGGAAGAATTATTCGTCTTGATTAAGATGCAAAGTGTACAATCTGCCTATCGTAGTTTGTTTGAATTTGCTAAGTTGTCCGTCAACTGGTTCGCCTCGTTTGCGACGTTCAAATGATTGTTCCGTGTGTAATACGTATGTAATACGTAGGCATTTCCAAACAGTGTTTTGTCAAACGCGTCATTTTGATATAATGTGAAAAAAGAATTAACTTTGTAGGCGGTGGATTCAAGGCTTTTTTATGCACATTTGCAGCTGTGGTTTGTGAAGTAAACAAACAATCATATATGTTGTTTGGCTCAGTATACGTCACACTAACGTGTAAGCACACGTGACACTGGCATACACACATACACATACACACAGACATATTTATGTGCTTATTTTTTATTAATTATTTGTACAGAACAGTATTGACATATTTATAGTATTGATTTGTATAGTATTTATTTTTATAATATATAAAAATTTATTTATTTATGTGATAACTAATGATCGTTGACTATCAGTTTTCAAAATAGCATCTCTAAAAGCATAAAAATATGATATATGAAAAAAGTTCCTTTCTGATATATGAATTATATGAAAAAAGTTCCTTTCTGATAAAAATTATCTATGTAATATAATCGCATTTAGGGATGATAAGATAATGATGGTTGGCAAAATATGTGAAAACATTTTTCTTGCTGAATTTCATCATTGTAAATTTTCCTTAAACATATGTTATCACCTGCTTACGACATTGTTATTGAAATTTTATTTCAAACAAACAATTTTCATTTATCTTTTAAGGAAAAGAATTTATACAATTTTCTATCAATATATATCATTTTATGAAATATTTGAAATGTAACAATTTCAGATATAATTATCTTTACAACAAAAAGATTTAAAAAAAAAAAACCAAAAAATTGTACAATTTATTGATTATGCGCTATAATATTGTTACAATAACTTACAAATAAATTTTTTTGCAAATTTTGAAATTTCATTCTTGTTTTTGAACGCAATAAAAGAATCTGTGAAACAATAATACGCCATTGTTTTCTTAAATTATTATTGGGTTAGGGTGATTATTCATCACAATATGTCGCATGAAAATATCTCGCAAATGGT
>KZ270021.1:26772-53880 GCA_002249935.1 Onchocerca flexuosa | reverse complement strand
GGTTGAATATACAATTCATACTGATGAAACAAAAAAAAAAAAAAAAAAAAACAAATTAATAAGTAATAACTGAACGAATTCAGAAACAAACAGCAATATTTTGCAGAAGCCGAAATAAAACAGACTTAATTCCTTCCAAAAGAAAGACAAGAAGCAGATTAATGGTTTCACTTCCGGCAAAAATATCGAAACACCGTTCGAGTAAAAAGCAAATGTTTACAAAAAGTATATGTAAATTTTAATTTTATTTTGATTCCAATTCTAAAAAAACGAAGGGAAGATTTAAACAATTGAAAATATGAAGTATTAAAATCAATGAGAAAACCAAACCAGTGCATGATAATATCTAATGCATATCATAGAGTACTTTAAAAGTTTGAAATTTAAAGTTATTTAGAAGTCCTTAAAGTTTGATATTAAAGTCTGATCTCAAAGTTTGAAAATTGGAGTTTTTTAAGTTTTCAAATTCATCATAAATTTAAAAGTACAGAGTATCGTTTTGGACATCATCAACGTAGTAAACATGGAAGTTATGATGATCATCAACGTCCTGTCACATCACCATCGAAGCTTTCGATCACAACCGATGATACCATGGATTTTACTTCACCTCAGACAGCATTATCATCTAAAAAAAATATGGAGAATGAATCGAAAAATGATGAGAAATTGACCGAAGAAGAAAAGAAGGGAAAAATACAAAAAGCGGTGATAATATGAAAATTTCATTTTTTAGTTGAAAATTTGAATGAGAAATTGAAATCAAATCCGAAAATGTAATATTTTCGATAAGGATGATTTGGTAATTCCCTATTCTAAATTTTTTTGTCATTAAATACTAAATTAGAAAGATGATCGAATGTTATTTAATTACCAACTTTATTTTCCAAATATAGCTTATAGCAAGTTTCGCGACATTTTGCAACACATCGCTGGCAAATAAGACAAATTTTATGCATTGATTCTTTCAAATTACAGATTCATAATTCTGTTTTACAAATAGTTCCATGTTAAATATTTGACTTTGTTTTTTTCTTTCTTAGATAGTATCATGGATAAAAAGTGTACTGGATAAGGGAATCAGTGGAATGAAAGAAGATTATGAACAATTGAATCGAGCACGAAGTATGGAAATTTTTTATGGATCACCTGAGGATGAAAGGAATCGCTATCGAGTAAAAATAAAAGTTTACCTTTTGTTGTTCATAATCTTTCTAATTTTTAAGTTTTTGAGAGAACTAACTAATGAAAAAAAAAATTTTGTGACTTTTCTTTTATATTTTATATATTTTATATTTCTTTTATATTCCAAAGCATTAAAAATATTTACTCAAATAAATAGGAAGAATAATTTGAATAATTTAACTGACTTCAAAGTTTGCTAGCTACAGAATGTGAAATTTACCATTTATATTCTAAAATCAGTTTTTGGTTTGATTAATAACATTATTTCATATTTTGGAAAAATAATCTCGAAATATCAAGATTTCAAACACTATTAAGGCGTTAAAATTTCAAATTACAGGATATCAGATGTATTGAAAAAACACGTGTTGTTCTGAAAAATGTAGACGTGAGGGTGAATTATATCCATGCTAATTTCATTCGTTCTGGCAAGAGTAAAAAACGTTTCATTTGCACGCAGGTAAAGGTTAATGTGTTTCAATAATAATGAGTAACCAAGATTGGACAAAAAGATGAAAAAGGCTGAAATAGATGTCAAACGGATGCCATCTATTGTCATCAACTGTCGCATTCATTCATTCAAGTGATTTTAATTGCTCTAAACTTCGACCATTATCCTTTCTATTTTAGAAAGAATTCTTCGTGGATTATAGGCCCCGCTGGAAACGACGATCGAGAATTTTTGGCAAATGATATGTCAGACGCAATGTGAATACATTGTTATGTTATGTGATTTCGTTGAAAATAATATGTCAGTTTGTGCCGACTATTGGCCACGTGAAGAAGGACAGCGAGTAGAATATGGTGATACGGAAGTGAGAAATGCTGAAATAAAAAAGGTTTACTTTTTTTCAAACTTTTTTTTTTTGTTTTTATCTTTCCAACTATTAAAATTTGACGCATTAAAAGCGAATTCGTTGAACTAAAAATTTCATTCTTACTTTTATAAATTTACAAATTCATTTTTAATCATGACTCACAAAACTCACAAACATTTTTACTGATGACTAAACCAAACAATATTTGAATTGAGGATATATTTCAATCGTGGTAATTAATCAGTTTTAAGAACAATTGATAATATTTCTGTCGAAAAGTGAATCAGTTACTATTCATCTGTTGTATTCATAATCAAAGAGTGGCAACAAAGACATCTTTTTTGAATATTTTAAATAATTAATATTTCAGATAGAAATACAAGAAGACAATGTGAATTATACAGCAATCGAGAGTAAACTTCGAATTATTTCCCGATTGGGACTTCATAACTGCATGCATTTTTATTGGCCTGAATGGACTGATCAAATGCCGCCGCCATCATTTCAGATGATACGACGAATTGCCAAAGAAATTAGGCGATCGAAGTATATATCTTACAAATATTAAAGTTCTTTTCATGTGGTTTTAACGTGATCCTGTCGTGACTTGCAAGAGATAGTTGTCGTTTCGAGAAATCATTACTTCAGTACTAGCCATTAAAAAATTTTGCTAATTGCATTTAAGATTAATTTCAAAATAAAAATGTAGAAAAAAAAATTCCTGCACTGCTTGTTTGTTGCTACATAATACTAATTCAAAAACTTTTTAAATTTAGTAATTTTGAATCACAGTTTAATTGGTTTAATTAATGGTTCAGATGACATTTGTTCTTTGATGAAACTGTTGTTTACTCCAAAAATAAAAGCAAAGCCATCACAATGTCCAAAATATTCGAACAAAGATAAACAATTATATTAAATTATATTATATAGAATTGATCTTGATTTTTAATTTTCCAGATATCCAATTACAGTTCATTGCACCACGGGAGTCGGTCGTTCGGCTACTTTTATAGCCATTGAATTGGTACTTGAAATGTTGAGCAAAGGTGAACACTGTGTTATGGCTGATTTATTGTCAACTTTGCGGCAGCAACGGGCACAAGCTGTTAATGTAAACTTTTTCGCATTGTAGATAATTGCATTAGACTGAACAAAAAGCAAACAAGCATCGTGAAGGATTGATGCCTAATATGGTTGATATTATTCTAATAAAATTAATTGCTTCGTTAGATTGGCGAATATTTATGACTTTCTGGTAAATGCAGTTCAATTAATTATTGTTAATTAATGAAGAAATTAAGAGGAATGTTAATAACAGAAAAACCCTTCTTCTATAAGTATGCAATCAAAACTCATCACTTTTATCATCAGGCATATTTTACGTGCTTTTTTACACTATCACATCATTTAAGCCATTATCGTTGCTGTAATTTTTACTTTTATGTAGTAATTAATATAATAATTGTCATTGTATGTGTAAAATGCAATTTGCAGTCTTGGAAGCAATATCTGGCAATTCACAAGCATGTTATGAATTATTTGTTAACTCATAAAAAGATTCCGAAAGAAATTTTGGAAGAAGTGGATCAGTTTTTGAATGCATGCAATAAACAAATGGCAGATGAATTGATTGAAGATGAAGCATCAAAACAATCGTCTTAAAGTTTTAAATTTGGCATATTTTCTTATCATTTTGCTTTTATGAAATCAATAAATTGCAAGCATTAAAATGGATATCATGTGTTGGAAGATTGTTTGGGAGAACTTGATTTAGTTGTTTGAAAAAGTGCAAGACGAATGCGGAAGAGGTTTAATAACAAACACTTTTTTGGGTTAATTATAAGCTTTGCGAATAATAGAATTACAATTATTATAGCGCAAATAGTGAAATAAAATAAAGTTATATTTGGGAAGTAGGAGCGTGAAGGAGAAAATTTTTGAATTGAGCGTTGATCGCGATATGGGAAGTAGGAGCGTGAAGAGGGAAATTTTTGAATTGAGCATAGATCGAGAAGTAATGCTGAGAGTAATGGAGCAAGAAGAATGTTGTTGACAGTTATTCCAGAAAAAATGTTGTTAAACCTTGGTCCAGAAAAAAGATGTTGGCTTCTGGTGGGTAGTTGCATATGTATGGAAAATATGATAAGATCGCTTGCGCCAGACTATTTTCGTTTAATACAACAAAGTATAAAAACCTTGTTAATAAGAAACTATTGGCACGAAGACATTAGAGGTGCGCGACTTTTATCAGCACTACATAATACTCTGTTGATGTTAAACTACTTATCAAAAATGCGTAAATCAACGCTAGAACAATTTAATCAATAAGCACAAATTGCCAATATTTGAATTTCCTGTACAATATAAACTAATATAACTAATTTCGTTTTTCCGACATCATGTGATCAAATAGATAGAATGATATATTCAAAACAATTTGGAGAAAATTCTATTATAATTTTAAATAAACTAAGATAATGTGATACGAATAACTGTACTAAGATTTGAAATATGTTATAAATTTTAAAGTATATACCATAATTTTGAAATAAATCCAAACGGAAACAAATTCATTGCGTTCACTTTCGCAATTTAATTCCATTTTTAAACATAATAAAATTTAAAATTATGGAGAGAAAGACTAATTTGCACGAATGACAAAGAATGAAAGGCGAAAAGGCATCGTCACATTAATGTCACCCTTCCCAGGTCATCTATCCATTCTACCAATTCAAGTTTTACATACATTCTCTTCTGTGTGTTTGTATGTGTTATGTTTATGTTGTAATTCTGTACATCAACTAATTCTTATTTCCTCTTCTTTCTTAAATTTACTATTTTTTTCTTAACATTTAATTAATGAACTTTCACTTGTCAGTTGACTTATTCAAATTCCGTCCACAAAATACATGAATTTCACTTTTGATTAAAGCACAGATTCTAGAAAACCCAACATATTTGTGAGCTATTTATTAATTCATTAAGAATTTCAGTTTTGAAGTTTTGAATGTTGGATACAATATTCTATCCATTACTATAGCTATTATTTATTAGTGCGAATAACAAAATAGAAGTTTTCAATATATTTCCTCAATATCAGATAAGAGGTAAACAAATTTATAAATTGATAAAAAAAACTTTGATTATTAAAATTGATTGAAACCGGATTTACTTATTAGAATGTTTAAATACTAATTTCAGCAAACAGTATTCTATCATGTCGTTAATTTTACAGCAGAAAATTTCAGACGGAAGTTTTTTCCTGTAGAAAAACAATAGACTTTCCAAATTAATTTTTCATTGCATTTAATAAGAGATTTAAATTCTTTTTTTTAGATATTATTAATAATTATTTTTGCACTTTCCGTGAATATTTTAGAGATTTTGTAAGGATGCAATGGGACGGTTACTTTAAATATAAGATTATTTTATGAATTTTAAATTAATAGTTTTTTATAAATTATCAATAAAAAGCGAACGACAAAACGACAATTGCTAATATTGTAAATTTATTTGAAATTATTCTCCTATCGTTATTTTCAATGTGTTGAATTAAATGATTAATAAATACTTTTTTTTAATCAATAAAATTAGTAAAAATTTTGTAGATCCTAACTGGATTCAGGAAATCCTAGTGAAATTGAATTCAATAAATTGATTCTTAAAGAGTTTCTTCCAATCTCTTTTCTCATTATGCATTTGTTCGGAATTCCAGATGAATTATGAATTTATTTTTCAGTATGGTAGCGAAGAGAAAAGAAATTTACGAATTTAGTTTCTTTCAAAACTTTGGATCTGAAGAAAATTTTTCCTTGTAAAAATTTTAGACCAATTCTTATTTTTTGCAAATAGCAATTAAATGCTGTCGTTTCAAGTGAGCAATTAATATAAGGTATATCATATGATTCATGTTTGAAATTTTTAGAAAAGAGATAAATGATGCTTTGAACAAATAGAAGGAGACATTTTATGCGTGGATGAGTTCTGTTAGCATCGAGCAATTTCTTGCAGCTTGTGAAACTTGGAATTTAGAAGAGGTGCATCAAGCTGTGGAATCTGGATTCCTTGTTGATACATTCGATGATGATCATGTTACCGGATTACAGATGGCTGCTGCAACTGGAAATATTGGAATTGTTAGTTATCATTTATAATGATTTGTGTCTTCGAAAATAATAGCAATTATTTTAATCATTTTAAGCTGAATCTTCTGATATATTCGTAATGAAATTTACGTGAAGCACAGACTTTACTTCATTTTATTTTTTGTTGAAAAAACTTCACGTGTAAGCCGTTTTATCAATTCAGGTACAATATTTATTGGACCGAGGTGCTGATATCGAGAAAACTAACCAGGTGGGTATGACAGCTCTTCATCATGCAGCAAAAAATGGTCATGCTAATATAGTTCGAATACTTGTTCAACGTGGTGCAAACTATCAAAAATTGACGTATGTCATTCAGATTATTTCTTATGGAACTCATATCTTCAAGTTTATATTAAAAAATATAAATATCCTTTGTTACTTTCGATACAGCTTTGCAAGTTCTTCACTTTTTGTTTTGAAATTTTGAATAATGCTGCATTCGAACAGACACGTGCTTCTATATAGATATATCTATTTTTTTTAAATCTATCCGTAAGGATAGATATGTTTTCCGCCAAAATGATCCGTTTAACAAAAAATAAAGGAAGGCCAGTCAATCAAGAAGTGATGGGATGAAGATCAGGTAAGGAGAAGGAGCTCCGAAAGGATTTAAAAAGAAGAGTATTTGGAGTTGGAGTTCAAGTTCAAGTTCGAGTTCTTACAGCAATAGCAAGAGATCGCAGTTCAAAGCGACATAGCAGTAGCAACGGTCCGACAATTCAGATGAGCATCGCTGTTTTCTTTCTGATAGTGACAAATTTGTAAAGTTGAATTCTGTTCTTCAGTTCTCACAGTTTCTTCAGATTTTGCTGTTTCACTCACTTGAAAACGAATCTCAAATTCGGTAACTAAATCTTTATCACGACTAATGTGATAATCAGCAGAGTAACAATCATATCAACAATAACTCTATCAACAAACAATTTCGACAATATCAAAAAAACAACTGTTATGAAGAAATTATAATACGAAAAAAAGAGAGATAGGATTATGCAATGAAGAAAAATTGATATACCAGGAGCTGGACCATCCGACCGAGCTCATGGATGCCCATTATTTGAAAGATTTTGTACTCAAAACCGTCTTCTTCTTCGCGGATAGAGGATCTTGATATCGTTTTCGGGTCACAAGAAAGATCGTTTGTTGTCTCGGGAGCATGCGCCTTCGTTAGCACTGAGATTGTGCTTGTGGCCAGCATGACGAAAGAGAGCTTTTTTGAAGCTCATTGACTTGATAGACAAAAAATGATTTCACAATCAATTACAGCAAATATGCAATGTCAAATAAAACAAAGGAATCACTGATTTTCTTCTTTTATCCTCGCGATTTCAGCGATAAGCAGGATTCATACGAGCGACGAAGGAAAGAATAACCCAGTGATCAATTTGACTGAATATTCTTTGGTAATTGTTTGTTACAAAAAATTCTCCCACCAATCGATAAACCTTCTCAGCAGGATTCTTCTGCGTCATACAAGACAAGGAATACTTTTCTGATCCATTGCTGACCTAGCCGAGTTACAACAGAAAGAAGAAGCAATCCCAATCCAACCAAACTACAATTCGATCAAATTTTTCGCCCAACAATTTCCACTTAACCGTGTATGTAAAAAGTATATAATGACATGCGCGTATTCGAATGAAACATTGGTTCAAATTTTCAAAGCAATCGGTAAAGAGTAACAAGTTTTTCTTTGTTTTTATTTATAACTAGCTGGACTCGGACCAGCTAGTTATAAATAAAAATTGGTCTGGTGCATTTAAAAGGGAAATAAAAATCAAACTAAAGTTTATTTGCATATCAATACATTTCCAATAAAAGGATGCACACCTATCAAATATATGCTACTCATAAGTGAATAAAAATAGAAAATATTTTTTAAGAATTATTTCCTGTGAAGTATAAAATGTATTGTGATAAATATTAGAAAACGAATAGTCTATCTGTTATTATTCTTATTTTCTCTTATTAATTTAGATACCTTGGTGCATCAGCCATGACCTTAGCAGCGGGAAGTGGACATACAGATCTTGTCAAGCTACTCCTCGATTTACGAGTTAATATCAATCCGTCACATACGGCACTTTGTCCGACACCTGTAATAGCTGCAGCTTTTCGAAAGCATACACATTTATGCGCACTACTGTCACAAAAGTTTGCGATTTTATGACTAAATCAATTTGTTAACATAAAATTGCAAGAAGCATTTAAGGTGCAAGTTACTGGCTCAAGTGTAATTCTTAAATAATGAATGCAAAAAAGGCGAATATTTTGTGTGTAATTGTTTCAACATAATTATTTTAGAGGAGCTTATTTGGATGGAAACATTCAACGACTTTCAAATCTTTCTGCTTTATCAACAGCAATATCATGCGGTGCAACAACGGTTGTTGGCGCATTACTCGAACTTGGCGCTAATCCGTCGTTTCGATCTTTAAATGGCATGACTTCAATAGAACTTGCACAACAGCTGCAACGAAATGAAGTACTAACTGTGATTAATTCAGCTATTCGAAGTACGTTAAAAGGCAAGTTGTCACTTTTTTCAATTTCTACTGTTATTCAGTTAATTTTTTTATACTGTATGTAAAATGAACTTAGCAATCAGCAAAATGAGCTTAGCAATTATCTAACGATTTCAGAAATTCATACTGGAAATATCTGAAAGGTAAAAAAAATCAATACTGGATTTTAATTTTTATTGATAATTAATTAATAATTATGAGCTAAAATTTTATTATTTTTGCAATGATTTTTTTTTAAGAAGAGGAATCGATCGAAGTAGATTTACGGCAACTTATTTATAGCAATGATGAAAATGCCATCCGACTGATACTTAATCGACATTTGCCGTATGTTCCATTTCCGGAAAATACTACACCGTTAATGTATGCCGTCCTGTTAGCTGATATCAATATTGTGAGCAACTATTTCTGCTTATTAAGATTGATCACTTTTCTTCATTTTAATTTTGCTTTATAGAAATATGCATTGATATTAGTTTGAACAAATTAAATTACTTTCAAACAGGTAAAAATAATTCAAGAAGCAAATGTTACTGACATTAATACTGCCGAAAATGTTTCCGGACTTACGGCTCTCATGTTTGCTGCTATCATCGGGTAAAATTTATAAATTTTAATAGTAGTAGTGAAGTTTTATCATGAAAAATATTATTTATAGATGGCAAAAGTCTTTTAATTTTCTCGCACTGTGATGCAATTTTTTATTTTAATGATATAAAGAATGGGTTTTTGATTTGAGCATTAAATATGTATTATCGATAAATGAGCTTCACAAATAATGATATTAACTTTTATTATCAAAAAATTCAGTGCAGCTAAAGTGTTAAAAATATCAAAGGATTCAAAAAATGGAATAAAACTAAAAATAATTAAATGATAGAAATAATTTTGATAGAAATTATGAAGTAATGGAATATTTGATAAATTTTGGTGCTGACATTTCACTTATATCTCTCGACGGATTTACAGCTATTGATTATGCTTTTGCTACAGGTATTGCAATTTTTGATTTACAATCTTTTTTTTTTTTTTTTTTTTAATTTAGCAAGAAAAATTGTCAGAAATTTGATAAACAAAGGATGAATGAATAAAAAAATTTATAGGAAAAAAGTAAGATTTATTTCGATTTTCGTAAAAAGCCTCAAGAAATTGTCAGTGATATAATTAATAATATATTCACAGTGCTTTATCATATCATATGTTATATGTGAGAAATTTTGCGTATTATCTAGGGAATATAAATGCCGATTTGCTTTGTTCGCTACAACAACAACTTGGAAATGGTACTGCTTTGCTACCACAGCGAACTGATACCCATCAGCACCAACATTTAAGCCGTGTTATTCATAGCAGCAAGACGAAAATTGTATGTTTATTGTATGCTTGTTTTCTCAAATTTTGCATGATTAACGAGAGAAATAAAAAAAAGAAAACTAACCATATTTAATCGAAATGGTTTAACAGTGAATTTAACATGAATCTTCTTTACACGTAATCGTGTCCAACTGAAAATACGTCACATATCTGACAGTCTTGATGAAATAATTTAGAACTTAGTAAATTTAAAGCTGCATCAATAAAAATGTAATGAAACATCCATTTTCATGAAATAGTTGATTATACGTGTGCTTGTAAATTTATTTACATGTTATTATCCGTTATGTATTTACATGTATCCGTTATGTATGCTACGTATTGAATTGTCATGCTATTATAATTTGATAAAAAGAATCGTATATTTGATAATTTGAAAAAAAAATTAATTAAAGAATCTAATTTCGATATTTTTAGCTGAACAAGATATCCAGTCATGTTGGTCGTGGTAGTAATACAGGAAACGGCTTGGATAGCAAGGACAAGTCAAACTTTAGTAGAGCTCATTTGGCTAAGCTCGTACAAATTCATCAGCATGATGATGACGAATTTATTTTGGCAAATGATGTTCTAAAATCGGTTGGAAATGAAAAAGATGGAAGAGGCGATGATTTACATCGCTACATTGAAGCTGCCAGATATGTTGCCGAAGTATGAATTCTTCAATCAAATATATAAGTCGATTAATTCAAGTAATTGAGTAGATTTCATTCATTTATGCTTATATTTACTGCATGTTTGCTATAATTTTATCTTTTAAATAAATGTATAATTTCAATTCGTTTTGAGCAAAAGATGCATTCACTGTGAAAGAAGCTTCAGGCTATTATTTATCTCAAGATAAGAATTTTGAAATATTTGGAAATCTCGTAATAAATATATTAATGAAAACTTTAATTCTTCTATTTTCAGAACTGCGCTAATCAGGGAATCATTAATTTACCGGTCGTATTCACTCTAAACAAAAATGAATTAGAGAAGAAAAATTCAATTAAATATGAGCCATCTTTGGAAAGTTCGATCTCTGCCACCACAGCAGTCAATCACAAACATCGGAATTTTTTATCAACTGCTCAATGGAATGCTTATTTATATTATGTAAGGAAGAAAAAAAGTATTTAAAATTTAGCCCTTCTAGTGTATGTAGAAAAATATTAATATTTTAATACAAATCTTTGAAGCAATGATAAACGAAATGAGCTTTTTTTTGGCAGAAGTTGTAATTTAAATTTCGATTAAAAACTTTATATTTGATGAAAATTTTTAGGTGGAAATTAATTACGAAGTAATGAATAAAAGAAATCTTTAGAAATAAGATTTCAGGAGTGTCGTTTTCTGAACAGGAATTCTGAAGGAGTATTTTTGAATACTGGCAGAAGACGAAATCTATATTACGATAACGATAGCCGAGAAATAAGCTCTTCAACGTCAGCTTCTGGTAAAGAATTAGCTGAAGCCTAGATATCCTAATTGCTGATGTAATTCGCAAATTTGTTAGCTTGTGATTAAGATTTAGAACAAAATACTAAATTGCTGAATTATAAATTAAATTATTCGTGTTTCCTCGGTGCAAAATTATTGATATTTACCTTTTATTAATTTCAGATCGTTCATTTTCTATTTATTCACGCCATTGTGTATCATCATTGGGACGTGGCTCAACGCACACGTTGGGTACCATTCCAAGATTTCGTAGTCGATCACGTGAAACAATTAAGCGTAATAATACTGGTATTGATGAAAATGATGATGATCGCAATTCACCATCACGTTCATCCTTAAATCAATATATTTTTTCCGACAAAGATGGAGAACGTTTAAAAAAGTAAGCTTATTTAAATTTTATGAAAAATTATCACTGTGAAAATTTGTGTCAAAGGGCTAAGAGTATAGCTCCTTCTATTTAACTTTAAAAGATGCATAAGAGATCTGCGGATTGATTCAGTTTTACAGTTCCTTAAATATTAGTTATTTTTATTTCTGATTTTGGTAATTTTTGGACGCAAATCTGCTGCAAATGTTTGGGTATGGTTCATTTTGATCTGACATAATTTTGTACTTGTGATTCTCTTAATTTGCCAATCGTGAAACAATCAACAGAAGCACTTCCACGCCAACACTTGACGCGCTTGTTTGGCGATCTTCACTTAATGATGGCAAACATATGGATAAGATGAAACGAAAGTTAAGTAATATATCAGCAGCGAAAGCTGCTACCTATGATAACGCATATCATGAACGAAGAAGACAGAAAGTCACCGAAGGTGAAAAAATTTTAATCATTTCTCAAATCTTTTCAAAATCTATTATCAGCAGATAAGTATTTATTGAAAAAAAAAATTGAATATTAGCAATCAAATACATATAAAATTAAATACCGCTAATTAATTGAATTAATTTCATATTTAATTATTTTATTTTAATTGTTCGAATTTTCACATTTTTAATTGCATTAATTGCACAGCACCTAATTATCACTAAAAGCAAAAGATATTGCATTTCACCTTTTTATTTGTAAATCTCTTTGCATGAAAAAGCATATTTGACATCAGTTATAGATCTTTCAATGAAAGGATTTCGTCATTTTTTTTGCTTTAAAACTTTTCAAAAAAAATTGCAGTTTTTCTATTTTTGAAAATATTGAAGTTACCAGGGATCAGTGGGCAATAAACTAAGGATCAGTATTATTTTTATGTCCAAATACTGCAATGCTAAAATGATTAGATATCACTATATTTCATCAAATGTAGAAATTTAATTCCATTTGCAGATTTGATATGGGAGAAGCTAAGTGAAGCAGGCCTTGGCAAATATGTTAATTTGCTAAAAAATGAAGAAGTTGATAAAGGAACATTCTTGGCTTTGACTAACAATGATCTCATCGACATTGGTATCACCGATGTGACACATCGAAATGCTTTGCTTAGAATTGCTAAAAGTCTGAGATATTGATCAAATTTTTATATTCATGATATCAATGAAATCGCTCAATATTTATTAATGAACAAAATTTTCATTAACATTTTAAAGTGTCAGTGTTCCTTGAAAGTTTCAGAAAAAATTTTGGGACCTAAAAATTTCTTTTTCGGAAAAAATGTTCCTAATTCGATCATTTCATACTAATTAATCTGTCAATTAATTGCCAAAAATATTGGGATAAATTTATCTTTGCAGAGAAAATTGAGAATTATTAGAGGAGAAAATTTCTTTAATTATATCAATTTGTATATGATAAGGAGTGAATGCTACACAGCGCAGTGAAGTAATTAATATTAATGTGTCTAATGTTTCTTATTTCTATCATTATTTATGAATAAATGCAAGTATAATCACGATAACGCTTATCATTATCACTTCTTCCTACGATAAAATAAATAGTAGCAGTTGGTGCTTAATTCAGTTTTATTTTTTTAATCAGTTTTTGTATTAGCAGTTAGCATTTGAATCAATTTCATTTCCACCCGATTTCTGCATTAGATTTCATGTTTGCCCGATGCTTATATCAGATATGATAAGCTTCCGTATGTAATTCTAATTTTAAAGCTGAATCTAAGATATTTTCGTTTTTGTTTTTTCTTTATTTTTTTTTTTTCGAATTAATTGGATGAATTTCGTTTCACTTTCTTTACTTAAGCATCCACTTATTAAAATCGAAAGAACTGGACAGGTTTTCAATTTAAAAACTTGATTTCTGTATGCTGTGACGAATAAACTGGCTACTTTTGGAAACATAGAAGTGAAAATCTAATATTCTTATCACTTTTCTTCATTTCATCCATTTAAAGCAATGATACTTTAAAAGAGATTCAAATTTATTTTGACACGGATTTCCTCGCACAAAGACACTAAAAGAAAAAATTTTTTCCGGCTTTTCATCATTTCCTGTTATTAACTATTGCATTACACGTTAAAAAAAGTGGAGTGGGAATTTAAAAAACTTTTCTCTCCAAATCCTAAAAAAGAAACAAATAATCCATGTTAAAATATTGCTATTTGTCGGAAACGAAGCAAACAACACATTGCCCTATTTTATGCCTAATTAAATTGTGAAAATGAGAAGAAAAGATGAGTTCTGTAAAAATTGTCATTCTTTGCTTTTTTTTTTCTAATCTGAAAATCAAGATAAATGATATTAGTATTTTTTGTATGTGAGAAGGACCCAAAAATGAAACAAAAAACAAAAAAGAAAAAAAACTATTTATAGTCGAGAATATAAAAATGTTGGAATTTAAAATGGATTGGAAAAATTGAGGATCTGATCGAAATTTCTTCAGGATTATCACTACTTTATCGTTTGATATTATCCTCATCTTCCTATCAGACGAAAAAAAATAGTTGAGGGAAATGCAATTTTATTGAAGTATGCATTTAATTTATTGTTAATTGGCTGCTTATTTATAATCGTAAGTGTTGGTTAGTGATTAATCCAATTAAATGAATAAAATTATTTTGTCATTTCCTTCGAAAAAAAAAATATATTTATATATAAAACTATCAGAGTTATTCTCTTTCTGCCTATTTGTTTTAATTGCATCAAAAATTATATTTGAACACAAGTTAGCGATAAATGTTTGACAGGAATTCTATTTCCGAATCTTTCGCCGATCTTTTCTTTTTTCGAATTTATTCGTCTCACAAATCCTTTTCTTATTTCCTTTTTCAAGTTTCAATACGATAACTTGCAGAAATCATAAAAATTTGTAAATGAATAAAATTCTTAGCGTGAACGTCCTAATTCACAATAAGATTAAATCAAAATTGTAAATTTTAACGTTATTTTCAGAAGACGAAATCAGAAACGCGTATCATGCCATTCAAATCAGACATTGGATGAAATGACGGATTTATTTCAAACAAATCACAAAAACTTTTGATTATTCATCGATTTTATTCAAAAATCTTTTTTATTCTTAATTTTGAAGAAAATATGTATATATGTATGAATATTCTAATAAATCAACTTCAAAATAAGTTTTAAGGTTAAATTTTCCAAAGATTTGAAAATTTTTTAAAAAGTTATCAAAATTCTTCTTCTATACAAAGAAAGAACCAACATTTTATTTCCAAGTCGAAACGACTTCATTGGAAAAATAAAATTAAAACTTTTTGACGGAAAAAAAAACAGTTGATTTATGCATGACCTGATTTTTTTACCCTCGTCTTTCATCTTTTTTTGCATCACTTTTTTTTTTTTTTTTTATTTGAAGAAATAAGTAAAAATGATATCGACAATAATAATTTTTGCATGAATTAATTTACAAAAAAAAGATGGAAATTTATGGCGATAACTGTTGGAAGTGAAAGGAATAATAATTGTATTTTTGATATTAAAAAATTAGAAGTTGTTTTCTTAGTTCTTGAAATAAAATCTCGGAAGAATTCTTCTTTTCAATCCTTTATTTCGTGAACAAAATTTCCTTTTTAATCAAATGAATCTTTAAGTATTTATTGTAATATACTGTTGATATAATTTTTGACAGATGATAGCAAAGGATTGCAACTTTGAGCATTTATTTCGGAAAAATTTTTTTTTCCCAACATTTTCCAAATCAAGTGTGTACTATTTCATAAAATCTGATGGTGATCGATTATAATTAAGTATGAATCATTTTACAAAATCAAATAGTTGATTAAAATTGAAATTGCTCACAAAACCTCTTGCAATAATTATGCAGTTAAGACCAAATACTTTGTGAACATGAAATATTAGCCAGAACTGCACCAATTAATTTCATTGAATTAAAAAATTTGCATAATTAAAACATCTGTGGAGGGAAGCGAGAAAAAATTACTCGATTGCAAGGAATTTTAAAAATTAAAAAGAAAGATTTGAAAAATCTTTTTTTTTTTTCATAAATAATAATAAGTAATCAAGATGATGGAATTGTTTTTGTTTTTTATACGAAATCAATCGATGCATCTCGAGTCATCCAGTATTACATTTTTATATAATTGAATGTGGGTTTGTATAAAAAGTAATCTGATAACCTAACGAATTACCGTAAAATGAAAAGCCTCTAATTTAAATATATTAAATGGAGACAATATAACAAAAACAATGACCATTAATGAGCAAAGACAACATATTTTTATGAATGTTTAATCAATAATTGAAATTAATTACTTGTACAAACTGTTTATTGTTACAATGAAATTAATGCACACGAAAATGTTCAAAAATATTTTGCATATGTTAATTACTGACAATCATTAATGATCTAATTCTTGAAGAGATTAATGATTGGCTATCTCTTAGAAAGATCTAATATCGGGCCTAATTATTTCTTCTTTTGAGTTGACGCGTCATTTGTATTCAGCTTTCAAATTTGAATTTTGGGAAAGGAGAGTTTAAATCTTTTCCATCATTTGAAAAATCCATCTTATGATGAAGAAAGAGGTTGACAGATATCTTCAATCCTCCCACGTTAATGAATGCCTGCCGTTAATTTCTAATTGGCAATTTCGCTTACCGTACCAATTTACATATGCAAATTCCGAATCAGAAACAATGGAATTAAATCGACCGCCGAAACGTTTCGATGCTTCGCTTTCGATGTTTCTTGCTGCATCCAAATTATCGCCATATTCGTTTAGCGTTAACTGGAATTGCCTAATTTTCAATAATTCAACAGTTGATTCACATGAAAAATGAAAAATGATTTGGATGATTGAAATGTATTAAAACAAAATTCAATTTTTAGATTTTACTCCATTTTTTTATTGCAAAATTTGAAAATTTATCCAGATTTCTTACAATATTTTGTCAAAACTTAATCATACTGTATTATAAAGTGGTTATAAAGAATTAAAAAATTATAGTTAATTAAAGCATACCTCAACAATAGATTTTAGAATTGGATCATTGCATGCAGAATCATCCATTTCAATATCTCTTGACCCGAAAATCGTATTTTTCTCATGATCATCGCTTTTAACACTTGTTTTTGTTGATTCCTGGAGAGTTATCAATGTAATTATCATAGCATATTCAGTGGAAAATGATATGCTATAAGTAAGAAATATAAAATAAGCAATTTCTGTTTGCTTAAATTTGCACGATGACATTTAATGAAATGTACTTATCGCAATTGAAGTAAAACGCTGTATAATAAAGAATATAATTTAAGCTTTATTAAGTACAATTTATCAATAATTTGAGTTCAAATAATCGAAAATTACCGAAACGATTGGTGCTGCAGCAATTTTTGCTGGTTGCGAGGAAGAAGCGACGTTAGCGACATTGTCAAAAGCGACATTATTATTGGCATTAAAGGCTGCACCACCATATCCAACTTCAGGTTCAGGTTGCTCATATTTCTTCTGCGGTAGTTGCGATA
Organism: Onchocerca flexuosa; assembly: GCA_002249935.1. Taxonomy (NCBI): domain Eukaryota; kingdom Metazoa; phylum Nematoda; class Chromadorea; order Rhabditida; family Onchocercidae; genus Onchocerca; species Onchocerca flexuosa. The sequence continues at coordinate 36,490 of KZ270021.1, read as the reverse complement.
TTTCGTTGCCACTAGTTGCTGCCCCGTTACCGTAATCAATTATATCAGTATTAGCTTGATCTTTTTCAGCACTGCTGAATCGACCATAGGGTTGATGTTTTTCTTGCAGGTTTTGTTGTTGTTCAACTTCATGATTAACAGTTATCTCATAACCAGTTCCACTTACTGATTCCAATTCTTCTTTGCCTAAAACTAATGACTTCTTTACGAATCGAATTCATTGAATAATAGAAACTCTAATGAATTATTGAAATTCATTGTTTTGAAACATGAAAATATCACATATTCAAATATTTGTAATCGACTAAATACTCAAAATTTATTATTAAATAATATTATATATTGAATTTAAGAAAATTTTAGCATTATTTTATAAGCATTTTACTAATTTTTGATTTATCCTAGATTTAATAACTTTCAAATATACAGATTTTACAAAAACCAATTATTTGAAATGGCTATAAACCTATTGAAAGAAAGCGAATCGTTTGGAAATAATGAGTTTGAGCAACCTATGCTTCAAGTAAATTTAAGCAAAAATATTATTTTGATTTTTTAGACTTTGTAAATATGCAAGAAATTCAATTACAGCTAATACTGCTTAGATTAAAAGATTAACTTCATAAAAATTTCAAAAAAAAAAAAGAAATTTCTTGATAATGGCTATATGAAATTTGTTTTACTTTATCCATATTTATTCAGATTATTAGTATTTCTGCATTAATATATTCGATTTGTCCGATAAACAGAACAGGAATTCCCGAATTTTTGAGGGAAAAAAGAATCCGATTTTAGAATACTCATATGGTATTTCTTGAATATTTCACAAGTAAAAAAAGTTTTAATTGGTTTTTTTTTTCGGCTAACGAGTAAGTTTCAAAAAAGTAATAACGATAACCTCGAATTCTGAATTTCACAATCTCTTGTAAAACTGTTCATTAAAACAATTCACTGTTCATCAAGCTTACCTGGTGATACTTCAGTGGCATCTTTAATCGAAGCAAATTCAGGCGCTAAATTCATTTCGGTTAGCGCTATTTCATAATTATAACTGGATTGTCCTAATTGTGGCTTTGTTTCTTGTGGTACTTGAGGGATATTTACCGGCGGAGGTGTAAGACTAACATTGTCACTTCTTCCATTATCAAATCCATAACTCATTCCTCTGTTACCACCTGAAATTATTACATAGCACTGATGATATGTAAAATGTTTGTTGTTAAAAAATTGGAAAGAAAAGACCGAAAAATATTTTGAATTCTCAACGAAACAAACTTTTATTAAAAACTTGAAATTAATTGAAAGTATAATTTTTAACAGAAATCATAAAAATCTTATAATCGGTTAATAACAAAAAATTATCAAATCATAACTTGCCTGAATGGAAAGTGTCACCACTAAATGGGCTATTTTGAAAAGTTTGATATGATCCGCCATTTTCTATAACCATTTCAGAATTGAGACTTTAGTCATTTCAAAAAACAATAACTTTTTAAAATCAAAAAAGTACCCAGAACTTTAATATTTTGTATTTCAAATGTGAGAAAAGTGACATTAATTCATTTAACTTCATACAATTCTTTTTATTCTATTTTAATTTATATAATTCCATTTTAGTCCTTTTGCTTGTTTTTTTCTTAATAATCTTTGAAATTTCGTTTTTCTTAAATTTTTGACCAAATAAATCTATTAAGCATATATTTAATGATGAAAATCATTTTCACTATTAAATTATTGAAAATTTTCATCATTTCATAAAAAAGAAAATCCAAAATGCTTAAAAGTTTTTATTTAAACAATTCACAGTTTAAAGTGCTATTCTTAAATACTAATTTTATCAAAACTATGTTTTGTAAATGCAAATTTAGCATTATTATTTTTAATTGTTGTTATTATTATTACCATTTAAATTGTGATGTATAATTTTCCTAACAGTTAGAATTTTTAAATATTTCTTTCCAGAATTTATCAACGAAAATCTTCATTCTGACAAAACTTTCAAAGCGACATCTTTATAATCACTAAAATGATTTATTCTTTTGTAAAATTCTGCAAAGAAAAGATAAATACGAAAGACAACTCTAATAAAAATGAATGTTAATCTTAAAGGAAGATTTATTGAATTTTACTTTTTTCTTTCAATCGTTTTACTTTTGTTCGATCCGAATAAAATTGAAACATTCATTAACAGTCATTACAAACAATTCATTTCCATAATTTTTTGATGAATCAAAAGTAGAAATAATTCGTAAATTTCTCTTTTTTAATGAAATTTATTAATTTGCCTTTCATATATTTTTAATTTTAGTTATCAGATATTGTCTTCATCAATATCTAACTTATCACAAGTATTAAATTCAAAAAGAAATTCCTTTTTCTTGTTTTCAGTTTAAATGACCCATTTTTTTTCAAATATTTCAACAAATAATATATTTTAATATATATATATCTCAAATGAATAGTTGAATAATTGATGAAATTTCAAAAAAATAATACTTAAACTCTCATCAGAATAATTTTTCATTTTTTTATTTCGCTTAAATTTTTTTGAACTATTTCAGGAAAAGGAAAATTGTGGTACCATAAAAAGGTGCGCTTCCGCTACCGAAATAAGGTTGTTGATAACCTATTCCAGGAAATGGATATGGTGATTGTTGTGTCATATAGCTGAGTGGCGGATAATAACTGAAACAGCAGATTTGCAATTAAGTCCATGGATATAAATGAAATCACTAAAATTACTTATAAACAACACATAATCCTTGAATTAATTAATTTTCAATGAAGCTATTGGAAGTATAAAATTTCAAAGCATATTGTATATATTTTTGTTTTGAAATCAGTAAAGTAATTGGACAAAATTTGAAGTTTCAAAAATTTGAGATTTATTCATTAATTCAAAAATATGTTGAACTAATTAATTATGGTTTGAATGTTGAAACCATGTAAAAAAGTTACTAAAAACATCTCTGTTCTCTTTTCCTGTTCTCTTAATTTCCTGGAGAAAAAAATGAAAACATTGAATAATTTCGACTAAATCAAATTATTATGCAGTGAAGATTTTTAATTCTATAAATTTAGCGGAAGTTCAAAATTTTGTTATCAATGATTGCCCAGAACGTCGCGTTCCCCGCAGCAGTTATTTAAACGAACATGGAATAACAAATGATGATCCACCACGGAACAGAGTTAACTTGCTGTACTTGATAATATATAATTTATATTGCTCGCAAACATGTAAAATGCGTAAGCTCGAATTTTCAGCATTCTCACAAATAGGCCATTTATAAAGTTATGACGGTGAAAGAATCTCTTTGTTTGTCTTTTTTTGGTTGAGAAGCTTTGCATAAATATCAAAAATCCGCTTGGAAAAATTGGAATTTTGTGCTTATTTCTGCACAAAACTTCGCATCATTATTGAAATGTACTCCCGATTTTAATCGGAACTTCTGGACTGATTGGAAGATTATAAAGTTCAACCACTTGGAGCAAAAAATGATGAAGTTTTCGAGGAAGATTAGGAAGGATTGTCCCAGTTGGAAAAAAAATTTTGATAATGATTATAATCATTGATCACTATCAAAACACTCCAATAATTTGAAATCCTTCCTTATTTGAATTCATTGTTTTAAATTTTCAAGTAAAAAAAATTTTTTTTTAAGTAGTAATTTAAAATTTCTATGAAGAATATACAAATTAAGAAAGTATTTTGATTTTACGATTCGTTTTCTTAAACGCTGTATTATACGACTAAACAACAAAATTTAATTTCAATTTCAGTATCTCTCTTTTCAGCTATCAAAGATACGTCTTTTTTCAATGCTATCCTCATTTCTTCAGCTAAAAAAAAAAAGAGAAAAAACTTCCTAACTTATACGTAAAACGTCCTCAAGCGTAAAATGACGTTTTCAATGCAGAAGATGAAGAATTATAACGAAAACAAAACAAAGCGCTATTTGACGACCAATTGGCGCAATATTTCTGACCCAAATAAAAGATAAAAATGATTCTTTTGAAAAGCTTCAATGCAAGTGATATCAAATTATTTACTTTAATGATTTGATGATGAAAGTGTAAACATCAAAGAGTTAATTAGATATTTACGTTAAGAAAGAAAGAGAACTGCAAGAAATAACGAGATATTTAGACAAATTGGAATTCCAAGTCGTAAGTAATCAAGGAAAATTATCAGTAGAAATAATAAGATTGCTAATTTAATCTTTCATCTGAAAATTATAAATACTCTGTGTTGTACTATTAATTTTTCCACAAGGATTGCATTGTTAGATTAAAATTAACCCATTTCAAGTACAATTAATGTCAAGTAAAGGATTTTATTGAATTCGAGGACGAAATGAATTGACAAAATTTAAAATATGCAAATATGTCATAGTAATCATCAAAACTTCTCTAAGTAAATAAACTGAATCGGAAATTATTTCAGAAAAAAAAAAAAGAAAGAATTTGAATTGCAAATTATTTCCTTAAAATAATTCCGGATTTGGTTTTACGATTGATTAATAGCAAATTGCAAATTTTCATCAAAATTTGTCAGAAAAAAAAAATGCATTAATTGGAGTAAATAACGGTCTAAAAAATTTTCAAATTTAAACTTTTCCTCTTTTATTTCATTCGATCAAATTTTGTAAATGAAATTTAAATTCGAAATTATAATCAATTCATTTCGTATGAAACATCACACCACTCATTTCTTTGTTTTTTAATACATTACGATCAACGATTAGTCGTTCAATTTTTTAGATTTATTTTGCAATAATTTCTATGAGAAAAATATAAATTCTTCGAAAGAATAATATTGTTGCTTGAATAATTTATGATTGAATTAATCGAAGGATTTCTTTCCTACTTTAATCGCAAAATTTCAAGAGATCACCAGGGATTTAATTCTTCCCTTCCATCGCTAAACTTAAATTTCTCTCTCTCTCTCTTTCTTCTATTTCTGATAAAATTTAAAGAAATTGACCAGAAATGTTTGAAAATTGACGAAATGAATGGCTAATGCATAGTTTAATACGAAAATATATTTAGCCCAAAGGAGTCGATGTTACCTGCAAAATTTACCTGTAAACTGCAGTTTCGATTTTAGCACTGAAGTGATTAATTAGATCGTGGATGATGTTAAAAAATGTTTGTCAAATTCAATTAATTTTGCAAAATATTTGGATAGAAATTTAGATTTGGTAAAGGAAAATTTTGACCGCTTTTTTTTTTTTTTTTTTTGGAAGCGTTTGCATGAAAAATGTGTTTATTCCAACCTAAATATTCAAAAAAGATGGGGAAATTAAACGAAAAAAAGGGAAATAAAGAAGGGAAAAAAACAAACGAGAGGAAGAAGGGAACATCGAAAGAAGAAAAATGTAAAGAGAAAGTCGATCGACGATCAGTTGATCTAATATTGAAATTTTGTCATTTTTCAACGAATTTTCGAGCAATAAAAATGATGAGTGAGTGTATAGAGAACAAAATGGTTAATAGGGTCGGCAGTTCGGTGAGGGAAGGACCGAGGGAAGTGGTGAACAGCGGGGGATGAATCGAGGGGAATAGAATGAGCGATAAAATCCGGAAAAAGCTAACTCTTTTTCTGCTTTTTTTTTCTTGTTTTTATGTGATATTTCGGTATGATTAAAGTGGAACACTAAAAAAGCAGCCGATGAGTTGAGGGTAAAATGAGAGGAAAATTTGGGTAAGAAAAAACTTCCACAGTTTTATTCTCTTTTGATGGCAAATTATGACTCGTTTATCTAATTTACAGCATACTTACTTATTCTTAACCTAATTAAGAAGTTCCATTGAAGGATGTACATTTGAAAAAATAATTTTACAAAAAAAATAATGTGAAGAATTCGAATGAAATTTGACAGAAAATGGATCACTTCAAATATATGCCATATTAGTAGATAAATCATCATTGATACAAGGAAAAAACAACTTAGAAAATTCATGACATATGGGAAATGAGAGCCAGACGTGAATATCCATTTCAACATGAAATATGGAAGATCTAATTTAGAGTCTAGTTTGGATACTTTTTGATGGTAAATTATAATCCGTCTATCAAATTGATGATATAATTAATTATTCATAGCCTAATTAAGAAGTTCAATTAAAAAAAATAAATTTCTTCCGTTTTTTTTTTGCCCATCATTATAATCCGTAAACATCCCTGATAAAACGTGAAATGAAAAGACGAAAAAAAACTTGGAACCAATGAAAATAAGATGTTAATGCAAATTTGTTGCCAAAATCCTACGCTTTCCGTTAGAGATATTTCAATTAGTCAATTCCCATGATGAGTAATTCAGCCTGATAAGTACCTTAAGATAATTGCATAAGAGGAATGGTAGAATGGTATATTTTACGATAACGACAGGTGATTTGCTATCTTTAGGAAAGATTTCAGCATTTCCTGTTAGATGAAGAAGGTACATAATGCGTTATTCAAGCAGATAATTACACTTGATGCTGTTGAAAACAATACTTCACCAATTTATTAATTCCATATTTTATTACCAAAATTATCTGATTGCTTTGGCATAAGCATGTATCATCAGGTATATTTGTGTACGTTATCCTCCGGGCAATAATTATCAATTATCAAATTTAGACAATCCTAATGAAAAAATTTGGAAAGAAATTTTAAATATTTTAATTAGTAAAACTTAGCTTAGTGTACTGTGTATATCATTTATTGTTATTCTCATAAAATTGAAAAATCCACCACATGAAAGAATGGATATCATAATTAAACTCTTTTTTCTTTTAATTTTAATTTGAAATATAAATGTTGGCATTATAATTGATTGAAAATGAAATGGAAAGAATAATCATTTAGCAAAATGAAATTACAATGAGTAATTCATTCAGAAAATCAATAACACTTGTGGAATATTTTAATTAGAAATAATACAACTCCATATAAAAATTATTTAAAATGCTTGTAATTAAATTTTTTGTTGAATGGATTAAAAAAATTTTCTATATATGGGATAATAATATTTGTTTCAATTAAAAATCGAAAGAATATTATACATTTTTTAGATGTTTAATTAAATATCCAACAGTTGGAAATCAAATAAGCTTTATAAAGCGAAATTCTAAAACAAAATGAAAGAAAATTAGTTCAAAATTTAAATTTTAACACTTTAATTTATCAGAACAAACATTTTACAATCTTTTTATAAGTATAAAGTCTTTTATTCTAAAAATCATATATTATCTTCATGCATTTTTTAGTGTTCAAATATATTTCATTGATTGCACAATAAATGACATCTAAAGTAAATTTCAATTAATACTTTTCTGATTTTTTCATTTTGATTTTCAATTTGATAATTTTTGGATATCGTAAGTTCCACATGAATTATGTTTCATACTTTTTCATTTTATTTACTCATAATCCATCATTATAAATAATCGAATATTTGCAGCAATAAATGAAAAATATGATAAAATGAGGCGCAAACCTTGGATATGAAGCAGGACATGCCTGTTGTTTTGGGCGACATCTTAGTGTCGATGGTGGTGAACAGCATTGTCCACTCATGCAGGCTTGAATAGGCCTAAGTATAACGATGAATTCTATCATCAACTGTAATGCCAATTGGGTACCACTAGCACTATGAGCAATAGTGCTATCACTTGTCATCATAATCCAATGTTCTTATCACTTTATGCTCTTCCAGGTAACGGCAACAGACAAACAAACAAATAAACAACAACAACTCAGGCCGTAAGATGGCGATTCAGTTCACTCTTTTACTGAAATAAAAGCGAACAAAACTCTCATCTAAGATGTCCACACCCTCTTCACTCTCATACCAACGTGAAATCCAGAATATCCGAAGGCGTAACCTGTCGTGGATATGCTACTGTCCCGCCCTTTTAAACATCAATGTTGACAATGACCGCAATGATAATTCAAAATTGATAATTAAGATAGCTAAAATTATCATATTTCACGCTATCACTAATACTGCTGCCATTATTGTTATGTCAATATTCTGATTTACCGCAGTGAAAAGTATCCATGTGTTCGATTTTTTGAGTTTTTCTTTTTCCCTAAGATACTTTTTTAATATTCCTGAGAAATTTATTCAAGTTTGCAAAATATGAATAAAATAATAATTCGAAATTCAATCGATAATTTATTTGAAATAGCATGATTTTTCATGAATGTTATGACAGTATACTAGAAGTTTTAACTCTATTTCGAAACTTATGGGCAGAAATTATGCCTACAATTTCAAGAGAGATATTCTTATCTTAGAATTTACCTGATTGTTTTGGAGTTTGCATACAGAGACAATAATATTCATGTTAGCTAGAGTGCAAATGATTGAAGCAAATTTTTAACATTCTAATTGAAAAAACAAAAAAAAAAAAAAGAAGAGGAAACAAAAAATTCGAATTTTTGGAAATATTCGTAACAATCGGAGCACAAATTTTCTGGCCTACAATTTTTCCACAAATTTTGCATACTGCAGTTCTAACGATTCTTTTCATTCTATCATGTCGCATAGATATGAAGCTATTCGATTTCATGATTTTTCAGTAATTAATTGCAAATTTCATGCATAAAAGATTTACATTATTAGGCAGATAATTAAACACTATGATTGCGTATTTCAAGAAGAGATGAATCTTTTAAATGGAAGAGTTCTTCAGGAATGTTCTTTTGTTATGTAAATATCATTTCTCATTATGATACTGGAATTATTTAATATTTGAACACTTCATTATTAAAATTTTAATGTTGCTATGAACTTCTCGAAAAAGTTATGTATAGAATAATTATTCATAGTGTAATTATTCTACATTCAACTTTTGGCTTCTGGTTTTTGATGAATCATAAGTTACGTGTAATTTTAGTTCTTGATAGAAATACGTTTCATGAAAGCATATTAACGGGAGTTTTTTTTTCAGATTAACTAAAATTCCATAATTTTATAGCAGAAATAATAAGAGATAATAAATTCTCAATCCAAATATTCCGGAAGAGCATTGTTTACTTCTTTTTTTATTTCAATGAAGTTATGGGTTTTTTTTCTTGTTCTTGTCTAGATTGGATTAGATCAGCTGAGGTATCGAAATTTTATAACAAGAGCAGTTTGACGATGACAAATTTTCACTAACAAACGCTCCGAAGAGATTTTTTTCATTACTTTTTTTGTTTCAGTATGTTTTGCATAATGATAGTTTGATGTATGTTTTTTTTTTTTCGCATATGAATATTAAAATTGTTATTTTATCAAAATATTAAACTTCTTACAAATATAAAAAATTCATGGATAAATGCAGTGAAGATTTCTCAATGAACTGAAAATTTCAGCAATGGCTGCTTTTATATCTTCTTCAACAAGTCTTTTCTTTTTTTTCTTTAAATTATAATTCATTCATCAACAATCTGTTGTTTTGATAGTTGTGCACTCTTTTTATTGATAGTTTGCATTATTTGATCGTAAGTGCCTTTTTGCTCAAACGTTAGCTTAGGAATATTTGATTGCACATATGACAAAATACCAGTCATATTGTAATTTTGTTCGCGACTTTACAAAATTTTAAAGAAATTATTTTTTTTTTTGAATTATTTGGATCAATTTGAAAAACATCGATATGTTTTGTTTTGATCTAAATTTGCAAAGGAGTAATTATTGCACAAATAATTCATAGTTTTATTCACTTCCATAATTTCTTTTTT
>KZ270021.1:5971-26375 GCA_002249935.1 Onchocerca flexuosa | reverse complement strand
TAATAGTTGTGCACTCTTTTTATTGATAGTTTGCATTATTTGATCGTAAGTGCCTTTTTGCTCAAACGTTAGCTTAGGAATATTTGATTGCACATATGACAAAATACCAGTCATATTGTAATTTTGTTCGCGACTTTACAAAATTTTAAAGAAATTATTTTTTTTTTTTTTTTTGAATTATTTGGATCAATTTGAAAAACATCGATATGTTTTGTTTTGATCTAAATTTGCAAAGGAGTAATTATTGCACAAATAATTCATAGTTTTATTCACTTCCATAATTTCTTTTTTTTTGGCAAAATGAGACTATAAAACATTTGACTCTAAAATAAATGAATGCAAAGAGATGGATAGTAATAGACGAATATTCCTCTCATCTCTGTTTAGTTCCAATTAAAAGCGATAATTACTCATTATGTTTGGAAATTAACGAATAATGATTAAATTTACGTAAATGGTTGGACATCACTAAATGATCACTTCAACATTTACTTCAAAAACCCATCATCATTTATTTTTTGGTAGTTGTATTGTAAACTATCATTAAATTTATATAATTTTATATCAGATAATTTTTGGCTGATAAGAATGACAAAATCGCAAAACTTATCTTTTTAATTATTAATTAGAATAGAATGCGAAAGAAGCGACAAGAATGAACAGTAAAAGAAAGAATGAGTGAATTAACGATGGCAAAATGAAAGTTAAAAATTTTGAATGAGAAAACATTGCAGTAGACAAAATTTCAAAAATTTTACCTCTTCCTTTAATACACTTCAAGAGATGTCTTATTTTTTCCCAAGCGTCCGATTAATTAGCGAACATTTTGTTTCATATAAAAAGAGAAGAGATTTTGTTTTTATTTACCAATATTTATCAAAAAAGAAAAAGAAAACAGAAAAAATCAGAAAAAAGGAAGAACAAGCTGAGATAATAATAATAAGATTTCTCTTTTCTTTATTTTTTTCAAACCCTTAAATTAGAAAAAATTGGTTAATCAATTAATTGTTATGCATTTAACTGATCAATTATGTCCTTGCAAAATTGAAGAATTAATTATTTCTTTATTGAATATTAATTTAAATAATTATTCCACCACTGAATATCAATTTTTCGTTTTCTTTTTTTCTTCACATAAATTTTTCGTTTTCTTTTTTTCTTCACATAATTTACATAAATTATAATATAAACATATCGGGAAATATGAGCAAATCCCATCAAAAAAAAAAGAAGCACGCAGTGGAATGAAACTAAAAATTCCTTTCCTAATAAAGAAAAATTTGAATTCCTTTGAACAAACAATCCTTCACATGAGTTAATTTATAACTGAATTTTTACATTTAACTAACTAAAATGTATGCAGTTCAGCTTAATATATTCTCTTTTTAAGAAAATATTGGAGCAAAAGAGCCAAAAAATATTTGATTATTGATTATGTATGTGAAAACATAAAAAAAAATGACTAAAAAAAATTTTATGAATAAATTTTCTTAATTATTGTAAATTTTCAGAATTTGTGAAATTGAAAAAAAAAAAAAAAAAAGAAGCAAAACAGATAAATAACATTTCTGATAAAATTATTTTTGTTAATGGAGATAAAATGAATAGTTTTTATAACAAAATTAGTTGAGCAAATTGTAGCATGTCGAAGTTTAATTTGGAAAGCAATAATTCATATAAATTACTTGAAGTAAAAATTTTTTCAATAAGTGAGCAACAAAAAAAAGCAACATTTTACTGCATGAAGTTTCATCCGTAATTCCAAAATATCTCGTTGGCCAATAATAATTAATAGCACATGATTTGAAAAAATAAACTGATGGTTTGTTTCGTATTTTGAATATTTATTTTTAATGTGCAGTTGTGTCCGGAATGAATGAATATTGCTCTGTAGTAACCTTTAATATCTGAATAATGGAAATTGTATAAAATGATTGGAATTTTATTACAGGAAAGCTTGGACAATTAAGGATAGAAAAATATTGTGCACACTGTTTTATTTAATAAATAAATGGTTAGTTGTAATAATTAAGTAATAAATTTAAATTATGTGAAATAATTAACATTTTTGGGTAAGTTTGCTAATATCATTTTAAAGGAGCAAGCAGAAATTATCAGTATTTGTTTATTCATTCATTTTTCAATTTTAATATTTTTTCAAAAAAGAGAAAAAGTAAACAAAAGAGAAAAAAAGAAGGTTAAAAATTAATGAAATTTCATATGCTCTTTGATACTAATCCAAGTAACTATTAATTATCCCTACATCAATGCAAATTATTATCATTATCACTATTATTATTATCATGAACGGTTATATTTCTTTCAGCACAATGATAAACACTTTCTGTTTGTACTAATTTCTGCTCTGTCATCAAATTTAACGATTTACAAATTTCCTTTCTTTATTCTTACTCAAAATCAATTAACAAGAAGTATGGAAAAACTTAAGAAATTCGGCAAAATATAGAATTTCACAAAAAAAATGAAGTGTCAACAAATAATCTCGCTGACATTTTGTCCTTTTACTGTCTTATATCCTAATTATTTTAGAGGTTAAATCACTGACTGATAATTGATATCTGTCGAAAACGAAACGGGGAGATAATGTGTTAAATTCAAATCCATTTGATTGTTGTACCTCATTTTGAAATTAAAATTTATTGCAGTTCTGTAATCCAAATCTATATATTTAAATATTAATCCATGCAAAGAATTTAAATCTAATTTAACAGCATGTTTCCAAATACTTATCGAAATTTAATCAAACTTTAATTTGTGATTATGAAAGTTTGCAAACACTACTACTGTTGTATCATTTTAAAAATGCCTAATTATGCAAATGTGAAGAACTTCTTGTTCCGTTTTATGAAATATTCATCATTTTTCTAAACCATCTGGCTATCAAACATCATAAGGTTAATACCGAATTAATCAGTGATACTGGAGATGATTTAGCATCTATCAATTTCCCGGATATAATTTATGATATTAACATAACAAATCAAGCTTATAATTAATTTCATCTACTTATTGACTCGGGAAATAATTGCTGATTCTTGGCATTCCTTCATATAAGAAATGGCCATATGAAATTGCTCTTATCAGCTTACATGAAACATTTCAATTAATTGCGATGCCACTTTCAGACAAATATCATCAAAATAATCAATTAATTTTAAAAATAATTTAACTTGAACAATTAGCATAATTTCAGCATTAGATCGAAAGTATTCGCCGGAAAGATTATTATACATATACGAATATATGATGAGGATTCCTGCAATTGAAATTTCATCAAAAAGAGATGGAAAAAATATGTATATATAATTGAAAAAACTAATTAAACATAAAAGTAAATTTTTCTTTTTTTCTTTCTGCTGCTGCAAAACAAATGCTTCGCAAAAAAAAAAGTGATATTCTCTAGGATAAAAAGAAAAAAAAATATTTTCTGGGAAATATCAATTGGAAAAGGAAATTATTGTAAAATTAACGAATACAAAATGATTAATTTCTTTCGTCATTACTATTTTTTTGGTGAAATTTAAACGGAAATTGATTTTCCCTTACTTCACTCTCTAACGATAACTTTTTCAAAACGATTCATTATTCCTACCTAATTTACCTAACAATATCCCATACTTTTTCCACTCACCTAAATATAAAGCGGTTGTCAAATAATTTGCTCTGTTGGAAAAACGAAAATGTGCCATCGATATTTGCTGTTTACCTGAATATTCATTCAAAGTTCATAGTAATGTGTGCGTATGTAAAAGTACCAAACACTAGAACTTGTTCCTGCGACAGTTTGTAACCTATCCTATCTTATCAGGTAAATTTAGTAGTAAACCATAGGCAGAACAATTCCTTGTCACACCTTGCTCCATTCATTTTACTTCTGACACTTTCACTTTCACCACTGCTATCACTATTCTTCGTTATTTACAATGTTATCAATACACATCACCACCAATTATCTGGACCAGGACAAATCCAGCAAACCGCAATCGCCTTTGAATCCCTTCCTTTAATCGTTATTATCTATTTTAGAGCTCATTCACGACTAACAATTCACAACGATTATCCAACAATCTGCACTTGAAACTTTTGAAAATATCACAAATATAAAACAAACTTAAACTTTAACCCTTAAAATGCTTATCCGGATTCATCTCATACGTAATCTAACCAATGACGTCACTTTACGGGAAAAAAAAAAGCGAATATAAACTAGAAACTTCGCTGATTTTTTCAAATTAGGAGAAAACAGAATTTATGATATTTATCCCGATCGTTAACATACATGAAATTCTCTTCTCGGTCCAAAAGTCAAAACTTTCGTTATCTTAACCAGTCTTTCATTTTTTTAACATATGCATTCGCAAATGAATTTTCGTATGCAAACATAAAAATATCATTTATCCTTCTCAAAGTTTTTTTTTTTTTCTTTTTTACATAGATGACGACTTGACCACAAAAGAAATCTGAAACAACGAACAAACTCAGCCATAAGAAAAAGGATAAATGTTAACAACGAGATGTTTCTGGAATCTGTATGGTTTAACACAACAAAAATACTAATTGCAACTTCATTGCTGAAATAAAACTGCGAGAACGGAAGCTTTTCTCCGATATATGAAAAGTTAAGAGAAAGAAGAATATCAAAAATTTCAGAACAAAATCTTTACATAAGTTCACTGTACTTCATCTTTTTAAAATCTACCACAAATATTTATTAAAAAAACAAAGTCTCAGAAATCTTTCCATAATTTCTTTTCTGTCCCTCCATAGATTTTACATATTCTTTGTTATTTCATGGCAAATTTTCAATTATTCATCAGGTTCGTCAGAATCATTATCACTTTTATCCCTCCGAGTTGCCTCCTCAGCATCTGCTTGCTGATCTAATTCTTTTGGTGCAACCAAACCATCATCATCGCTACCCTCTTCACCACTTAATTCTTCAACAAGAGTTTCCATCAATTCCATTCGCTTCCTGATTTCTTCCTCATCCAAGTCTGTCACTACTTTCGGCTGAAATTTCACGAATTTAATCAAACTGAAAAATGTCTGTCGCGGAATCGTCATAAAAATGATTGCAGTCTAATACGATAGTGTTACATTTCAGAACATCACAACAGATTTTCACTCAGCATGCTATAGCTTACAGTCTTACAAGTTGCTAAGTTAATGGATTTCAATATTACTCAATACATATTATTTTTTTATAAATTAGTGATGCAGATTTTTACAAAGCTCATCGAAATATCTCTAAACAATTAGGTCTTATTTGAATCAATGACTTTCTATCAAAATCTATCAAAATCAAATAAACTTCTAGGAATTCAAAATCAACTTACAGCCATAATGGTTTTGAAGGTTCCTTGATAAGACTCGATAGTTTTTCTGATTAAATCAAGAGCTTTATTTATTGCTTCCAAACCTTCACTTTTTTCTAACGTTTGTGTCGTAACAACAAAAAGTGGTGCTGCTATAAGATTGATCTATAAATAAAATAACACTTAACAAATACAATGAAGAATGTCTTGTTAACCGATCTAAAAATGTAAAGAAAAAATCTAGATGTGAAAATCTCTTAATTATAGATTTCAGTGCTATCTCAATCCTATTTTTTCCTAATTAGTTTAGAAAATACGGGCGCAAAAATTTGCAAACATATTTTCTGAATTTTGGGATGAAGCATAAGTTGACTATTATTCAAATCACCTTGATTGGCATTTCCGGAGTTGAGCATTTTTGTCCTTTGATCAAGGCATTTTTCACAGCATCTATTCCGTCATATGCAAAACACGAAACTTCAATATCGGCTCGAATCTTTACGGCCTGTGGAGTTAGTCTTTTTCTGAAATGCCAGAAAATTTTCTTTTGATTAGTTCATCAATATAATCTCGACTCTAGTTCGACTGAAATTAAATATAATTCCTTAAAAAGAAATTCATAACAGTTTGATTTTTTCAATGATCATATGAATCGTTAGATCTTTCTTTGCGTACTTTTTTATTTTCCTTTTTCTAACGCTCATATATTTTAAAGCTTTTTTTTTAGCTTTTTTTTTTTTTTTTTTTAAATTAAAAAGCTCATACGTCTATATTAGAAAATTTATACATATATAAGATTAAAAAAGCATTAATAATTTACTTAATATCTATCAGCAGCTTCTCTCGAACATCCGGTGTTATATCGCATTCATCCAAAGCAGTTGGATCACTGATAGCTTTCTTAAAAATATCAAATGCCGCTCCTTTCCTTTTTAGTTTTCTGTCGAAATACCACGCTGTTTTATCATACAGTTCTTCTAGCTGCTCTTCGGAATCATATCCCAACTGGTCAGCCACATGTCGAAGAATACTACAATTGTGAAATTAACAAATATTCCTCAACTTGCACAAGTGAAAATTCGATCCTAAAGGAAAAGCAATCAATACAATTACTACATCTTCTCACTCAATTTTTCATAACTTTGAAAAGCTAACGACATTAGTTATTTGATAATATTGTAAGGAAGAAAAAGACTATTAAATTATTAATATTCGAAATACAGGAATAAAAAAGAACAGATCGATATAATATTAGATTAACGTATGCTGACGTCTTAATAATACCGAAAAATTGCTGAGGGATAAGTAATAATAAGGGAACAAAGTAAATTATTTATCCTCCGAGAGACAGATAAAATTACTTTTATGTAAGGTTATTTTTATGAGATAATTCACTTATAGTGAATATTTCAGCTTAACAATTTTTTTTTTTTTTTTTGATGAACTCTGAATACAAAGTAGAACTAAACAATAATTTCATTACATAGATCAATTACCTATTGACAGCTTTTGCCTTTGCGAACCGCTCCTCACATTGTATCGAGTCCTTCGAATAAACTCGCCTCTTCGATAAATCGATATAACCTTTCTCCTTATCAACACGTATAACAACAACACATTCGTTTCGACCAACTCGGATTAATTTATTTACTGAACGAATACGACGCCGTGAAAGCTCTGATAACAATATCATACCCTCTGCAGTACATTGATGTTATTAATTAAAAAATTTAAAATGGGTAAACATTTTAATGCTCAATTTAGAAAAATTCTGAAACTACTGTTATTGTCCCAGACACTTCACAGCGATACCAGAACAGCTAACGATAACATTTCAATATCATTTATGAGAATAAAGAGGAATAAAGACTCATAACAGCATTATCACATCACTAAATGTTTCCAGCATGTATCTAAATTCCTTAATAATACTGAAAAGAAAATATCGATACTAAAAATAGAAATATACCTATATTATTATATTCCAGTAGCGATACGTAGGCTCCCATCTCAGCGATTTGGCGTATATTTACCATAACCGTATCCTCCACATCCGGGAACTGATTTGCATAAAATCGGCAAGACAAAGGCATTTTGGCCTTTCACAACCCAAAATGGTCCTTCCTGAAACAACATCAGTAAATAAATTTATAATATAACCATATTTGTACACTTCCAAATTTCTTTCCACTCAATACTGATATCGAATTCAGATATACTGGTTTGAGAAAAAAATCAAACAAAATATTCACAGAGTAATTCTCCTCTTATTCTTTCCGTATATCTATTAACAAAAAACTTTAAAGCAGCGCATCCGAAACTAGAGATCAAGTGGAACTTTCTAATCAATTAAAACAGTATAAAAACTTCAAATATAGCAGGAAACAATCTTTTGCATATTTCCGCACAATTTTCAGGTGTTTGATCTTATTTTTCGATCATATAGGCAGAAACTTTTCATAGCAATTTCCTAATCTTATGTTTGTTCCGGAGCAAAAAAGGCATCAATAAATGAGAAGACTAAGATTCACCTAATAGATCTGAAATCATTAATTGCATAAAAAAGTCTTTAAAAAAAAAAAAAAGATATATAACAGTTAATTAACGTCTTGACTGTTTTAAAAATATGAAAAATTCGAAAATGTAAATATTTTATAAAATTAAGTAAAACAGGAACAAAACAAATTCATAACAATAATAACAAAATGAAATCAAATATAAGAACTGTAGCAGATACTAATGCCAAAGAGAATGAAAAATTGAATAATTTGCACGACAATACTATTCAATCATAAACATCACTCAAATCAAAGAAAATCTTGCTTCATTAAACTGTTGGTAAATTGAACAGTGTATTTTGATTATTCGGTAAATACACAACATTTCGAGATTTCGCCATCCTTTCAGCTATTTCTTCTGCAGCTTCAATTTTCCGTAATTCGATTAAACCATCACCAGCTTCTTTGAATGCCTGCATATCTCATTGATATTGAAAATATAATGATAAATTACACTGTTCAGGAATAATTACAAGAGTTCATTTAACGCTTTATATTCTACCATTACTTACCAAACTGTTACTAGCTATGATTCTCAAAAAATCATCATCATACTGTAATATCCCTGAAATATATATGAACGCTGCGTTTATACATATATTTTACCTGAGCCAAAAGTTTAGCTGCCTGTGCATCACCTTCTGCAGTTGTTATAGCTGCAACTTTCATTTGTTCTGCTGTTTCGACAAGATAACGAGCTTTTTCAGCTTCTTGTTGTGCCACTTGTTTCATCTCTACAGCTTCCGTAAATTCACGTCCGAAAGATAGATGTGTCTGAAAATTTTTGATAAATTTTAAAAGCTAAGAAACTGAGTATAAAGTGCAATGCAATTTCGAAAAACAGAAAACTATAAAGAAACCAATTCTTGTGCTATTTGAAAATCTATTCGATCATCTATTTTAATATGATAATCGACAGTAATGACAGATTTCTTTGTGCTATTACTGCTCTACTCTCAGTAAAAGAATGAGCTAACATTGCAAAACTTTATGTATTTATGTATTGGGCGAAGAATCATTGACAGAGTGAACCTAAGAGCAAAGCTTTCTAAGGTATCGGAATCTAAAATTAAGCTTTAATCTATAGTACTTTTAATTGATGTAGTAACAATAAAAAAGTAAAAATTTCTAATTATGCAAACGATATACGATAGCAAAATTACATCAGCATTAGAAACTATAGCACAAGTTTGCATTTGAAGTCATGAATTGACCACTCCTGGGAAACAGTGTGATATTTCCTCTATTGTTATATAACAGTTCGTTATATAAATAAGAATGGACAAGCTTCATCAGCTTCATCAAAGCTTCATCAGACTTACAATAGCAATGTCATCTAATAAAATGCCGAACTGCTTGGCTCTTTCCGATAATTCAACAGAAACTCTATGACTGACACTTTCTCGCTGTGTGATCATTTCATGTGCATCGAACTGCGCCTGAAATTAAACGCGACTATTCTGGCAGTGGAACAATTTCTGGAAAAAAATTTCTTCGGAAGAGGTTAAAGAAAATTAATATTTCTACTAAATAATATGATAATGAGGAGAAGAAAATATTATGGTAAACGATTCTAATATTCCAAATAATCCTAATATAATAATAACAAAACACAAAAACAAAAACATAACGAATGATTTAACAAAAAATTTGTTAGAAGGGAATATCTTAACTCCTGTAGGAAATTCACGAATGCAAGATCAACATGTGTGTTCTTATCAAGAAGAACAAGTTGTACCTTTGGGTGCAACATTAAGAAAAAATAGGGTTAAATGCTATAAAAATGTGATTACTCACAACGACAGCTTTCAAAACTTCATTTGTAATTGAAGGTAATACTCTCTCTGCATAGTCTCGTCCAATGTTTAAATATATATTTGGTAACTTATTCGGTTCGGGTCGATGTAAAACTCTCAGTGTTATTTGCACATTTTGCAGGTCTAAAATAAAATTAATAGACAAAAAAAAAAAATCTTCTTTCATCGAAGTTATATTTTCTTTAAAAAATTCATATATTATTAGAGACATCCACACTACAATGAGAATTTATTCATTCCTTCTGACTGCTCTTTCTACTCTTTTCGAAATCGAAAGAAAACAGGAAAAGAGAAAATATCTTACCTTTACTTCCTGTAATCGTGGAGATAACTCTTGGGGTTGACCGGATATCAAAAATAATTGGATTTTGGATTCCCGGAATCAACATATGTGTTCCCTCGCCGATAACTTCTGGTTTTACTCCAGTAAAGCGATCGAAAATTACAGCTCGTTGCCCACCGTCAACTGTAATAATAGAAGTTTCGATGATTTCCTTTTTTTTTTTTAAATTCTCAAAATATTATTCGTTTATTCTTGAAAAATATGTATAATATCATTTCCATGATCTTCGAATGAAATAATTCTATTCTATTAATTGCTTGACTTTTAAAAATTTATCCGTTTAATATTCCAAAAATTTATTTCGAAGTATTAATTATAAGCAGAAAAAAGTATTTGAATAAATGAATCTTTTAAATTGTGCTCCAAGAAATTGCTGAACTTACAATTACGCAATGAACTTATATATTTCCAATAATCATACGTAAAGCAAAGTATGTTATTCAATAAACTTGAGTCTAAATTAATATTCGATTGTTTAATTAGCTGCCTACCTACAAGATTATTTCATATCACTTAATACTCAACTATTTATTGTCCCAATTAAAGAGCTAGAACTCAATTCTACATTATTTAGCTGTTCACTGAGAAACAATAATGAAGAGAAAACAAGCCACGAAAAGAAACCGTTATACAATGCTTTCGATACCACGCCCGCACCAATGGCCATCGTAGCCCCAAGTTGGATCAAGCGTTTCATTACTTTCTCTCCTACTGCTGCCATTCTTTTCTTTCTTTTTTTCCTATAATGAAAATTAATTATTAGCAGTTGAAGTTATAATTAATACAATAGCTATGAACCAGGTTCAAAAACATTCGATTCATTCAGAAAGAATAATAATTTGGTTCACAAGGAAAATCACAGCTTCTGATACTCTTAACAATTAATAAATAACTACAAATCTCGAAACACGATAAAACAGACAAGGAAATGAAATATGCAACTCTTCTCTTCATTTCTTATCCTAAACAAACATATCGGAAATATGTCAGCCGGAAAAATACTTCCCGGCAAATAAGAACATTTCGTTGTGCACATTCTATCTCTATCTCTTTCCTGTACAATGCTAACTTATCTAGTAGTTAATCATGTAGGTACCACACGAACAACTATATAATCTTGAATTCCATGTCAAACTTTCAAGCTATCAAAATGGGAATTTCATAAGTGGTCTTAGAAAAGTCAAGATAAAACTTCAATTATTGCATGTTTGACAAAAAAACCAAAACGATGGCTCCAGAAGAAAAGAAAAGAGAAAATTCTTCAGGAAAAAGAATAATACTACAAGAAAAGAGATGTGATTTTTTCATTTCGATTAATCCCGAGAAAATGACCGTAAACTGAACTTCTTTTGATAGTTAGAACAAGCAACATCCAATTATGTACAACAACATATAAATCTAACGTCATTCCCTACCCAGAAACACGATATATCGATCCATCGAATGGAAAGGATACATTAGGCCTCGTATAAAACTCATCCAGACAACAATCTTTATCACGCACCTAGTCATGTTGTGACTAAATGGTGTCCATAAGATGTTTTATATAAGTATTGTATATACACAACAATTAACATCTCACATACTATCAATAGGGATTCAGAACACATTAAAATTGAAATTTTGACAAAAACTTATTCACCCGCCTTGCTTTACCAAGTTAGATGAGAAAAGACTCGAAGACATCCAAAATCATCTCGTGGTCTGGGATTTCATTTTCATATCCTTGGTCTGAAATGCTCCGATAGTTTGATTTTTGGGATGCTCGATTAGATGGATGGTGTAGGTAGGGATGTTTGACGTACGGCGGCTTTAGGTATCGGCTGATGGCGCAGTTTTTGGTGATCACGTGAGGCGCTAAAAGTCACGTAAGACGTTGAAAGGCTGGGCAGTGCCGCAACTTTTGCGTGCCTTGCATTGTAGATTTATTATTTACAGGATGTTTGATTTCTTCCGTTAGCATGTTATGATTTAGCATCATAAGATGTGGACTAATTGTCTTAAATTTTGTTCATTACGTAATTCTTGTATCTCTGCTTGTTAATGAAACTATTGATACATTACGATGCTTTAAGTTAGGTCATCTCTAAAGGATTATAATCGATTTCAATGACGATTTAATTTCTTTTTACAGGTTTTAAATGGCCACATCGAAGAAAAAGACAAGGAAACTGAGAGGTCACGTATCACACGGACACGGCCGTATCGGAAAACATCGTAAACATCCAGGTGGCAGAGGTAATGCTGGTGGACAACATCATCACCGCATCAACTTTGACAAATACCATCCCGGTTATTTTGGAAAGGTTTCATTACTGCTTACTTTTATGAAGTATTTTACCAATGCATGACCTGCCATGAAGATACAACTTTACCTTTCTGTTCTTCCAGAACTTAACCCTTCGTTAAAGGAAGATAGAGACACGTTGTCTTTTTTCTAGTTACAAATCTTTTTTTGCGTTATGCGTATTTTGTATTTTTTTTTTATATTTTTGTAATTGAGAACAGAACAGTAGATTAGCATTTCTGTTGGTATAGTGGCATATGCATATTCCTATATTCATAACATTGCGCACGACATATTTGATCTATTTGTATACAGGAGATAGAGAGCTCTAATTGTTTTAATCATTTTCAGACTTTTAAACAACATAATGATTTTTGGTTTCGTTTAAAAATGAGCAGCTTTTGTCTTACTGTAACAAGATATGCATATGCCGTATATAGATTATAGAATGTTTGGAATATATTAAATATTTCTTTTAGGTGGGTATGCGAAATTTTCACGTGAGACGTAATCGACTGTATTGCCCGACAGTAAACATTGACAAACTATGGTCATTAGTGTCAGAGAATTTGCGCAAAGTTTATGCTGAAAAGAAAGATAAAGCACCAGTAATCGATGTCGTCCGAGCTGGTTATTTCAAAGTTCTTGGGAAAGGCCTTCTACCGAAACAGCCTGTTATAGTCAAAGCAAAATATTTTTCACATTCAGCGGAAAAGAAAATCAAGGCAGTAGGGGGTGCCTGTGTATTGGTTGCTTGAGAATTTTAATGTCTTTTTACTCTGTATTTGTTATTGTTTCTATGAGATTAAATATTATGATTTGAAAGTAGATGTCTGATTCGGTCGTTTATTCGACATAAACATTTATTTATCTTTGTGAATCATGTTTTTGGGTTTGATAGGTAAAGTAGGTCTGGCGAGGTTGGAAATATCGGGGTATTGATCCTGTAATTAAATCGCATACCAATAATACCATTGTTTCCAGAGCTATTTTTTAGAAACATTACTAGTAATATTGTTATTGCGATTCACAATAGATTTTACAAAGCTTTTTTAGTTTTTTCGTTGCTATCATTTGCTGGCCTTGATTTGCGTATTTATTTTCATCTAAAGAAAGTAGTTGTTATAAAAGGGCTCACTGCCTATTTTTTCTGTGCCAGCTAGGATACACTAAACGAATTTATCAAAATTATTTTATGTTCTAGTTAATGGGCTCTGTCGTGATAGGTAGAGCAATTACGATTTTTTCTTTGAAATTCTTGGGATTTCAATAAAACAAAAAGAAAAAGTAATTTGTCGATTTAAATGGATTTAATGTTTTTTAAACGTCACTTTAGACAAAGTGCACTGTTCTCAAATAGAGCTAAGGCTTAATAGCGACGTGCACGTGCGTAACAGGAAAAATGGCAAACCAGGAATTGGCGTGTGTTTATGCGGCACTTATTTTGCAAGATGATGAAGTTGCGATCACTGGCGACAAAATTTCAACTATCTTGAAGGCTGCACATGTTGATGTTGAACCATTCTGGCCAGGATTATTTGCTAAGGCTCTGGAAGGAGTTGATGTGAAAGTATGCATAATAATTCACTACTAACTATCGTTTTGATTTTTAGGAGGAATACTTAAAGTTATATTTCTACGGAAATTTTTCTCTTTTTATGAAGGCGACGGAGAAAACGAAGATATAAATTACAACAATTTTTCGTTCGGAATTCAATTCCCTTTTTTTGCTTTTATAAATTCCTAAATTCCATTTTCATTGTGTACATTGTGACTTTTTCAGTCACTGATAACTAACATCAGTACCAGTGTTGGTAGTGGTGGTGGTGCAACAGCAGGAGCAGCACCATCCGCCGCAGCAGCAGCAGCAGCAGCAGCAGCGCCTGTGGCGGCAGCTGCAGAAGAGAAGGAAGTCAAGAAAGAAGAGGCAAAAGAGGAATCAGACGATGATATGGGTTTTGGTCTTTTCGATTAAGTAATTTCACATGATGCTTGTTTTGTATGCTTATGTTGTTGCTGATTTGGATTAACAAATTTGCTTTAAAATTTTACATAAACATTATTTGAAAGCAGCATATGTTCTTTAAGGCACAAATACGGAGAATCAGAAATCACATTTCAGGAAGAATGGAGTATAGGATAGTTATTTAGAGAGATTTGGAATATATGTTTGAAATTCATTTTTCAATAATTTAGTGATAGAGATTCGATCGAAGAAATTAGTAAGAAATGGGGTGATTCTTGTCATTGAGTTGAATTCCAGTTCAGAAAATTGCGAGTTGAAGCTGGGTACTTTCTGTCAAGAAATTCTTTGGTGGAGTTTTCCTTAACAATGATAATTGCACATTTTTGGTGGTCTTAGGAGAATTCACAATGAATTTCTGACAAGGGAAGCACCACATCAATGCTAAAGAACTACCTTAAATTCCATTTGAAATTTAGGAAGTTGAGGTATTGGTAGCCTAATGTCCACTTTAATAAAATTCTGAATCTCTTCTTTCCTAATTTATTCTTTGTAACCCACTTTAATGTTCTAAATTTTAGGCACTTTGAACTGCAAAATTATCTTTCGATTTAAAAGATAATTTCTGATTGAAATATTTTCTCAAGATGAAACATGATTCATTTTGAATACTAAGGCACGAGATTTTTTAAATTGACTCAGTCCTCATTCGAAGTGATCGAACAGCACGCTTTGATTGTTGCTTTGGTATAACTGTTAATGGCATAATGTGAGTAATGCGAGCAGGTTTTGATCTCGAATGTAAATCGCCTGGAAGTAATAAAACGTTGACTTATGTTATGAATTTGAGATATATTAATAGAAGTTTAAGACGGGAGATTGTCGAATTAAATTTTCATCGAGTAAATTCTGGAAAGTAAGTTCGGGAGGTAATCTTTTAATTTGAAAAATCAAAGCTTTATGCTAAATAATTTTGTGTCCTGCCATTTTTAATATGAATGATACCATTTATATCCAGTGTTCCATCAGGTTGTCCCCTTGTCTTTTTCGATTCCTTCAAATCTTCGCTTTTTACTTCAAATATATGCGGATATTTCATTTTTGCCGAATCAATTGATGCAGGAGACAAATCACTTGTTGGATTAATCACATTCCGTAAGTGCTGTAATATGTTTAGATTATATTTGATTAATTATGATTAATTATATTCTTATGCAAGATATCAGGAATGGGATGAAAGTATTACGTTGATGCACTCAACTTTTGAAGCTCTTTTCACCTCTAAGTTTTTTTTTTGCAGTATACGAAGCACATCAGAAATTTCATTGACGAATGAAAACTTTTGTTTCATAAGTTTTGTCATAAATGTTTAAAAATGTTTAAAAATTCACTCTTTTCTGTTTGTTTGCTTCATTCCCAATTTCCAAGTTGTTTATTTGATTGGCATTTGATTTTGTTGAAGGCATAACCGTTGAATGACTGGGGAGTTCATTTTCATTCATTTGTTGCTCATTCAGTTCTACTAGTTCTGCTGTACCTGCTTCACTTGTTTTTTCCTCGGAAGTTGAACTGGAAAAAGTGTAATATGATAACAACTAGTTTTTCCATTTGGCAAACCTTCAGAAAAAAAAAAAAAAAAAAAAGGCGTAATTCCAATTTTTAATTTCATTATAAGCGAGAGAAGGAAATTGGAAATCAGCTGAAGAAGCATTTCACGAATTTGCTTCTTTTAGTAAATCCCTCAATAAACGGATATACCTGCTAACTGTAGCAGCAAGATGATGTTTCCGCCTTATTCGTTCCTCATTTTGGCGACGTTTAAGATTTTGCAATGCTTCGTTCACTCTTTTCTCTAACACTTCATAATCGTTGTAAATTTGCTCTAATAACCATTCGAAGCCATCTTTAAGAGCTGAATCTATCATTTTTCCACTACCCACATTTGATTGACAAATTTCCTTAACAATATTTAAATTGTCTCTGTCAACAAAAGTTCAACCATAAGATAATTATTGGAACATTTCTTCATGAGATCTTATTGAAGCAATTTTTTGGCTCTCATCTGTGAAGCCAAAGCTTTAGTTTGTCCAAATATTGCCTTTTTATTAGACTTATTATGCCTCATTGAAGCAGTAACATTTTAACTTATATTTTTAGACCTGGTCTTGATGATAAGTTGCCTTTTTGTTAAACCTACAATGGCTTATAGTAATTGAAAATTTATCGAAGTCATATCTTCCTATTCTTTCACACTATTCAAAGGTAAATTCAAAGGCAAGTAAAGTGAATGTCAATTTACAGTATTGCAAATACAATTAACTCACTATTCGAATTTTCGTCTGATATTGATTTGCTAATCTATGTAGATTAAAATGATCGGTAAACAGAATTTCATCGACACATCTTTCTCGATCTTTTTTATTCAGAATTACCAGAAATGGCTTATTATGTAAATCTTCATCACTAATAACATTCTGCAATAATTGACCGCTTTCTTCGACACGATCTCGTTCGCTTCCATCAATAACATAAATTACACCAAATACCTAAATTTTTAAACCTTATATATCAATGAACATAAAAAAAATCCAGATTTAATTTAATATAATTTCACTTACACAATTTTCATTCTTGAAAGCAACCTGATAATTTCAAACTTATTTCTAACAAAAAAAAAAAAAAAAAAAAACGAACGACAACAAAAGTTGACAATATATTTTAATTAACTGTTTGAAAATTATACCTCAGGAAAATAATTCTTCCATATAGAACGTATTCGATCACTACCACCCAAATCATATGCAATTATTTCAGCTTTTCTATATCTAAATTCTTTTAGCGTAAAACCATTCGTAGGTAAAACATCATTTAAATCACCTGTAAGCGATAATTTCACAACATTTATTGAGCCATTATGATAGTTAGTATTTAAGTAGTCAAACACAATTGATAAACATTCTAGCATTATAATCGTATCAGTGATTATTAATGTATCAGACATTTGTTTAAATTCAAAAATAATTTCAAAAAAATAGGTAAGTGCAATGCTTGCATGCAAACAAATTATAAAAATTACTTATCATTCAAAGACCACTTGTGAAATTTCGTTTCTTTAAAGTATTTAATGAGATTTCAGTGAATTCTTGCTCATAGATTAACGGACATTTTTTTTAGAAAAAATAATTACCTTACCTGAAGCTAGTGCACATATAGCAGTCGATTTTCCTGCACCATCTAAACCCAAAATGCAAATTCGTATTTTCCTAAATTTATCAAATTTAATAATTAAAAATTTCAAGTGATAACAATGTTGGATTACTTAAACGTTCATTTATGAAAACGTTTCAGCTTTCTTTTTTTTTTCGAAAAAAAAAAAACAGAAAAAAGGAAAATTTATGGAAACACATTTACCTAACTTTTTTTCGATGCTGTAACTTTCTTGTACGCTCCTTAAATCCACCAACGCAATTGCCCATACACTAACAACAAATTATACGATGCAACGAAAGTTTATTCAGCAAAATTTCGTTTTTTTCAATTACTCATGAAATGAGGGTTAAGCAAGAAGAGAAAAATGACAGACGACCGGAATCGATTGTCATAGCAACGCTATAGGCACATCAACTTTACCTTTACTTGTCCGATCATTATTATTGACAAGTCAAGCAAATCAAAATAGGTACGTGCGGTACTTGGATGCAAACAAATTATAGAAATTACGTGTCGTTCAAAAATCAGTTCATTTCTACTTGCGAGATTTTGTGAAATTTCGTTTCTTCATAGCACTAAATTGAATGGTGTAACTGTAGATTTCAATGAATTCTTGCTTTTAAATTAACCGATATGTTATGTTTAAACAGGGATGCTAAACTGTTGTTTTTTAAAAGATTATTAAAATTTTAGAATAATTCAAATATTGGTACATAGCTTTTTTTTAACGTTTTCGACTCATTATCACTAATTTTAGTATTAATGCTTGTCATTCAAACTTTCAATTATTATAATCTCATCGATCGCAATGTCAAATATAGTTTCATGTCGTTTTGACAGCACAGTTTTATGTTGGATATTATCAAGGGAGCAAAAAAAATTTCTGGATGAATTAGTTAGATCATTGTGAATATTTGAGTATAGTCTGCACCAACAGATTAAAAAAAAAAAGTGGAATTACGAGGAAAAAAGAAAAGACTACCTTTCAGATTCGAGATATCTTCTTTTTCAAAATTAGGAATGGAATCAAAATTTAAAATAATTATTGTTGTTATTGTAACATCAAACAACTACTGTTACCACTATTTTTATTATTATTACCACTACTATTAATGTTATTATTATAGTTGCTATTATTCTATTATTCTTTTGTTTATATTGCTTGAAACTTTATTGAGTCACACTGCGAAACATTTCTGCTTTCACTTTACGCTTGTCATTCAAACTTTTAACTATTATTATTATTACCACTAAAATCATATTTATTGTTATTCTCTCACACTTTCGGTTCTCTAAAAATCAAAAGAAAGATTCACAGAAAAATATAAGGAATATGAAGTTTAGCATTATGTTTGTTTATATTTTAGACATTTTATTTGAAAAAAGGAGAAAATTTAAATTGCGAAGATAAAAAAACTTCGCTTCAAGCATAGATAATCTTTATTCTAAAAAATCTTAGTAGATACGACGTAAATGATTAGATCATGAGTGAATGATTATAATAAATTGAAATTAAATAATTGAATAAAATGTGGTAGGATTTTATTTGTTTGGTTCATTTGAAATTACTTTGGAACACTGCACAAATTAATCAGTCAATCAGTTATATCATTATATCATAACAATTACCTATTTTCTCCTTTATTTACTTTTCTTTTTCACTCTTTTTTTTGCGAGAGATGAATTTTGCGAGAGAGAAGGAGAATTTCCCTACTTTGTATTCACATCGCATAACTTTGCTTCTGTATTTTTCGTTGTTGGTATGAAGTTAAGCTATCCAGTATCCTCTGTTGCACTCCACAACGTAATGAAATACTGATGCTCTCTCGATTTTCGTAAACTATCACGGATCAACGATAAAATGCATCTAATTAAGTTTAATAATAAAAAAAAAAAATCAAAAAATTGATATAAAATATGTATTTTCTTGATTTTTTTTTTTAAATTCAACTCACTTCTCAATTGAAATTTTTAGTTGTTTTTAACGAGAATTCTCAGCTGAACCACTGAAAAGATAAAAGTATCAGTGAAATGCTGATAAAATAGATAGCAACGATACTGGATGAAGCAGATGAAAAATGATTAGAAAATTCCCGCAATTTAATGGAATCCATTCGGAAAACAATCAATAAGGATTCCACGATATGCAATTATTGTCACATGAGATTGCCTTTGTTGACAGCAAATGATCAGAACGATACTGGCAAATAATTTCTCATCTTCTCGATCAGAATTAATTGTTCAGGAATGAGTCAACAAATTCATCAGTGTTGATCTACCAATTGAAACATACATGTGTGACGTTAAAATGTTTTGAAATTGCCACATTTACGGAATAGCCATATTACGACGTCAATACAGTTTATGTTCCAATTGCATAAATCGGTCCAAAGCAAAAATAATTTCACCATTATATCAACACTGGCTACAATATGGTAAGGCCTTTTCACCGGAATTCATCTCATCCATTTTTTCCAACTGGTATTCGGCATTCATGAAAGTGGCTTGGTTATTCGTGATTCAAGTTATTTTCCCATGACATGTCAGCTATTGATTTTTCCTTTGGTGCTCGTCATCGAATTGAAGTTGGCCTTAGCGAACGCACTGATTTCATTGTTCTTGTGGTTATGAAGGAACAAATTACCGCGACTTGCAAAATTTTCGATTGTGAAGTCTGATGTCTTTCGTCGAGCAATTTCAAAGAGGAAAGCTAAATTATAGAAAAAATGCGCAGTGAATTTACTTCATCAGTTGAAGCAAATAACTTCAAACCGACTGAAGCGGTAAACATTTATAAATATTTTTTAAATTTCGCTAAGAAATAAGAAAATCGTAATATGATTGCATCTATTTGATTACTATATTATCTATTATTCTAAAATTCTGCTTA
>KZ270020.1:352738-378433 GCA_002249935.1 Onchocerca flexuosa | reverse complement strand
AAGGGATTTTTTAAAAAAAAAAAAAAAAAAAAAAAAAAAAAAATCAACACTACTAATTCATATCCATAAAATTCTTCGGTAAATTATTCATTCACACCATGTGAAGTTACACTACATGTAGCTAAATACTTTCCACAAACAGTAAGTAGTCGTCCAAAATTTTTATAACAACTTTCCATTAAACATCGAAAATATTTTGATCAACAGAAATAATTCAGAAATCTAAAAATAATAAAGTTGATTAAACTGCAGGAATAAAACTAATAAAATAACTAAATTTACATAAAGAAAGAGAGATAAAAAATATGACAATCAGAAAAGTTCAAAAAAGGATTTATTTTCACACGTTTTGGATTTATTTCCATATGATTTTTTTTTTTTCCACAGAAAAAAGACTCTATTCACAAATATGAATTTACACAGAAAAAAGACTCTATTCACAAATACTGATTAAGATAAAAAGAAAAAAAAAAATAATGAGGTACTTGAAAACATCAAACGAAACTAAATCCTACTTACCTTATCTTTTTTCCATGGCATCCATAGTTTAGAAGAGAACTAAAACGAAAAATGACATCACAATAAGGCTATACGAATTAATGACTGAATTAAGTACATAACATACAGATGCTTTCTAATTTTAATTAAGCATATAATCTTACTCTAGAAAAATGCTATCTTTACCATTATTATCATATCAGCAATTTATAAATAAATATTACCTTATTAAATTGAAAATAAAAAACTAATATACTCTTAACAGAAAATAAATTTTTCTGTAATAGCAACAGTTATAAAATTAATTGAAGTTAATTATAAATCTAAATGTGGAAAGTATTAGCCTTCTTCATAATTCAGTAAATGCTATGTTATGATGATACTGTATCATAATATTAAGAGAAAAAAAAAATCAAGACACGGCAACGCTTTGCAAACTTGGCATCTTAAACCAATATCGATGTTGTAATGATATATACAAAAGAAAGGCAGTTTCCAAGATATGAAAGAACTTGCAAAATTAAATTTAAAATAAATGCACATTTGTAAATGCACATACGAAACGAATGGAATTTATGGACTTTAAGATCAAATCTCAATAGACGAATGAGGAAAAAGTCTCTTTTTACAAACGTCTCTTCTTTCATCGACGTTTATATGTCATTAGGAATTTGAACAGCTGATATATCTTCCTGATATGGTTCACTATCAATACCGTCGAGCAGACCTAATTTAGCATCGATTCTGAAATCAAAGTACTGCAAAAAAAAAAAAAAAAAAAAAAATCAATGTTGTGAAATGTTGAAACTGCTTGAAGTTTTTCAACAAATACAAATCAAACACAACTATCCGGATGCTAATCAAAAAGATTAAACAGAGGAATAATACCTTCTGTTTCAGCATTGTATAACCTATAACTTATCGTCTAGACGTCTAGACGAGTTCTGTAATGATAAGGTGAGGATAATAGAGAAAAGATAAACTGAAATTTTATCTAAAGCTAATTAAAGCTCATTCTATAAGACTGCTGCCGACATTTCTGACTACATATTAGAAATACTGGAAATAAAAACTGGACGAGAAAAAAAAGTAGTTACTTTTTTTTTTCTTCTTTAGCTTGCTCATATATTTGAATTTTGACTTTTAAAATGGATTCTATGACACTCTTTTCTGCTCCAGCAAGTATTTCATCCAAATCTGCAAGTTAAATATTTCCAAATTTATAATAAAATGCCGAAAAATCGAAATAATGTAAACGAATGACCCTTGCTTTCCCGCTCCATTTCATCCTGTTCATATCGAGCAGCTTCGACTGCTGCAGTATATTCTGCTACTTGTTTGTCGCAATAATTAAAGTCTTTCTTGGCTTTCCGGACCTTTTCACGCATTCGTGACACCTCCAACTCGGAATCTGAAAAAAATTTGGAGAATAATGAATGATAAGAATTTTGCGATTCAAGCAAAAGGAATATTTGGTTTCGTAAAACCAAAAGAAAAAGTAAAAAGACAATGATATTTCGAGTTATATTTTCTTTTTTTGGCTTTTTAAAACTAAAAAACCAGCATGATTTGAGATATCGCATAAATTACCAAATTTACATACTTTGAAGCGCACACTGCAATTTCTGCTTAACTTTTGCTAATTTCTTAGTTTTCTGTTCACTAATGATACGATACTGTCGCCAATTCTCAACCTAAAATAAAAAATAAATTAAAAAAAAAAAAAAAAACTATTGCGAAAAACAGAAATTCAAATCTGGATACTTGAAAATCTCGCAGAAATTTCGTAAAAATCTTAAAGATCCGAATAATATTTATGGACATCACAATATTTATGGACAGATTCAACAAGGAAATGAAAGTTTATATGCAAATCATCCGGAATAAAATAACAAAGCTCAAAAATGTACTATGACAATTAGATGCTCAACAATTTGAACGAATAAAACTCACGAACAATAACATTGGCAAAATGTTCTCGCTTTGCAATAATTCAATTTATAATGTACTAAGTTATTTCAACATATCTCATATTGAAATATATGACATACATAGCAATAACAACCACATGCATAACAAATAATTCTATATCAGTGAAAAAAGTGATTGATTTAATATCAAGTATATGCATTATTAAAGCGATTTTCGCCAAATCTTTACTGTTTAAACGGATAAATTCCGATGTACATAAAATGCCTACCTCATCTTTCTCACTTTTGATATCCGTTTCAAACTGTCTGATACAATTCATCAATTCCATTAGTTCATTTGCTTCATTTACTCTAGCCATAACACAATTCCCTCAAAGTATATCATAAGATAAAATAAATATTTTCAATTTCTACCTTGATTTTTCGTACATTAACAAAGTTAAGAGGTAACCTAAGAGTCATTTCCGATCAATTTATATTAAGGCATCCTTTTTAAATTTATTCTTAAGCAATCAATACTTCAGACATATTCAAATCGAGTGCAGTTTAGTTCTGGAATAATTTGCGATTCTGCTCGATTCCTTTGAATGAAACGATTCCTAACAAAAATTATCATTTACTACTCTATTCCATATATCCAAAAATGAAATTACATCATCTCATGAAAGTAATTGAAATCTGTGTGATTTAAAATGGAAATTTAAATTACACTTTAAGAAAAGATGCAATTTGTCAGACCAAACATCTGACCTTCCTGACCCAAGTGTCCAAAGACTAATCTCGGAATTTTCTTATAAATCTAAACCACTCCCGAGAGACTGGAAAGAAAACGCTCAATAATTCATATTCAAAATCATACCGCCGCTATTCCACCTTATTATGGTCCCACAACGAAAAAGATCGTACTCTTGACAAAGTTTTTATGTAAATTACGATGATCAGAGTTGATTTCGAGGCTCGGATTATTTCCTGAGACGGATCCGGAACAATCCGGTGTGCGTTTCCCGGGATAACTTGGAAATTTTTCACCGATGAAATGGCGCTGTACGAGCCGTATATGCAATTGTATGTGCAGACACTCATACATCTATCGATTAGTTTGAGTGCTCTGTGCGATTTCGAAATGTGCACAGTCAGCCAGGCAGCATTCAGAGTGTGTGTATATGCTGGTTTGGGTGATGGAGACATTTTGTCCAAGCCGACCATTCATCCGTCTTGCCTTTTACATTTCCACCTAAAATTTCCCGAGATTCCCCGACACCATCCAAATTCTACACCTCTTCAAACAACCTAAGCACTTTTCTCTCTTATAAAACTTCTCATGTATTAACTGCGTGCATCTCTTGCACACTGGCATGCATTTGCAATCCGAAAGAACATACATGATCTCCGAATGATGCTGTGCCAACACATATGCTTCATTTCAATAGTAGCAACTATATTATGTTTGCAATTTCATTATACATTTGTGCTACGATTTGATGGCACATTTTTTTGGAAATTTTGTATTATAGAGAAGATATGAATAGAATAGATTCCCATCTCTTTCACGAATAGCTTCTTTTCCGCCGTGTGAGATTACCTTCGTTGACCTGTAGACTATTTTGCATGTGTGGGAAATTTGTTGTTGCATAAAGACGCATGAAATTACAGCATACGTGGCAATACTACGCTTTTCGTAAGATCACGAGGAAGTGTGCATGTTACGTTCATTCTAAATATCGATCACATAATTTCGGCCACTGTTATTTCAGCATTTTACGAGATATATAGACATTAATTGTGCAGCAGTTGAGGTGAAATTTCTAAAAAATTTCCTCGCTAAAGCAAAATGCCTCGTGGAAGACCTCGAGGTCGCGGTCGAGCTTTAGCCGGAAAAGCAGCAGCTAAATATTCACCAACAACAAGTTCTGGTCGTAATCGAAGTTATGCGAAAGCAAATAGCAGTTCTGCGAAATCAAAGTCCGCAAAAGCTTCAAAATCCAAAGAGTAATGATTCGCTGTAAATCTTCGAATAGTGCAATAATGCAAGAGTGCGATCTCTTCCACTACCAGTGGGAGTTAATGTATTTTGACAACGGCTATATGGCTGCAATACTAGTCCCATTTTTTTGGAACGACTGTTTTTTCCTTTTTTATTATTATTTGTCTATTAAAAGTAATAGAAACAGTTCAATGACTTACAGTTTATTCGTACTGATAATTTTATTCTCCTTTATTTTTGTAGTATGCATTTAATTTAGCATCAATTTGAAACAGAATTTTTAAGTACAAAAAATTTCAAATATTTAAATTCTCTTAGTGAAACGCAGAATAGTATGCGTATCTATTTTTATTCTGGCTAAGGATATCACCTAACCCATATATTAATCAGTGGATGGGTTGATTTTGGATTTCTAAAAGCTCTTTTTAAATATGTACTATATATTAAATATAACTTGATCATTAAAAAAAGCTCGATCTTTAAATTTCAGAAGTCGACAGGCATGGGATGAAAGTGATGATGAATATGATAGACCTGATTATTACACCGATTCATCTGGTGACTTCGACAGTGATACTTCCATTACCCAAAGAAGTTAGTTGTTTTTGTTGGAATTTCAGTTTTTGCCATTTTGTTTAGAAACTGCTATAGACAGAAAAGCTAGCCTTTGTTCATTTCATCTAGAGTAAGGAGACTTTCCGGTGATATTAGCTATTCTTATTCCGCAATTTTTTTTTTTTTTTTGATTTATCTTACATATTCATTGATTCAAAATTTATTTTATAAACAAATCAAATCCTTTAAAGATTCCGCAGCAATAGATTTCGAAGATGAAGTAGAGGATGAAGAAATAGAAGAAACATCATCTGTGGCCAGTCGAGTTCCAACACCTGGTGCATCGCTATATGAGACGGATGAATCTCTTGGTATATTTTGAGTAGCATTTGTTTAGATATTACTAATTGACCAATTCTCTCCTTATTAAGAATATGTGAAGCAATAATAATTTGTGTAATCTATTGATCTTTTTCCGGTATTTTGCAATTCTTTTTACAGGGAATCAATTACTTAAAGGAATTCTTTATTTCATTAAATTTCTTTTTTCCAACTTTTATTTCACTGGTACTTGTTTCATGAAATAAATTTTGCAGAATGTCCATGGCTTGAAATTCCTGCAGAACAACTACCAGTGCTCAAATTACCAAAAGGAAGCGAAGATTTATTGATTGAAGAGAAATATCTGTTTGATGCTCTTGAGGTATCGTTTTCGAAAAAAGAAAAAATTCTTTGCCAATATTGGGTTTAAAATCATTTCAATGTATTTTTATTGATTCAGAGCTAAATTAATGACTAATCTTTCGCGAAATTTAAAATGAAAAAAAAAATTGCTGAAGCACTTTTTTCAATGATGGTAGATAATCTGTTGATTATCTACTATTGCTGGAAAATTTCCTTGCAGTTTGAGAGATCTGAACTGAAAAAAATTTTGCAGGTTTATGAAACATGTCGTTGGTATTATCAAGCAATTCGACTTTCTCCATTTCTTTTCGAAGATTTTTGCGCTGCTTTAAGTACTGAAAGTCAAACAAACCTCTTGGCTGAAATACATATTGCACTGTTGAAATTGTCATTAAAGGACGATGACGATGAACAAATCATCTTATCAGTTCAGGATACAAACAATAGTTTCAACATCATGCTTCAGCTGCTTGAACCAATGACATATGCTGAAGTAAGTATAAGGAAAAACGAATATTTATAAGGAGAGCCATTTTAGATAATACGTTTCTTTAGATATGAGAAGGGTGAGCATTTGAGGAATAATCTGTATTAAAGAGGGAAGAATAATTAGGAAAGATAAAGAGGAGAAGAAAGATTTCATTTAAGGCAAATAAATCTAAAAAAAAAGAATAAAAATCAAATCTATTTCTGGTTGTTAAATTCGAAACTTTTATTTGTCGAACATTGGATTTGGATAGAACATATAATTTTTTTTTTTCTTTTTTAGGTACTTCGACAATATTTGGAAAGCGATCCACAGCGTTTTCCAGCTCATGTTCTTGAAGCAGCAAGTGGAAATTATCCATTTGTTGGTATAGAACAACGGCTTATAGTTCTTTCATGGCTTTGCGATCGTTTCTTTCAAACTAATGAATATCGAAATATTATGAGGAATGAGGGGAAATTAAAAGTAGATGAGCATTGTCGCGAATGTGGAAAACCGGGCAATGTTTTACTTTGTGATGGTTGTGAAGCGTGCTATCACTTATCGTGCACAAATCTGGCCGATGTACCTGATGGAAAGTGGTTGTGTCAAGTCTGTGAATTACATAAGGTGGCACTAATTTCAGTTTTTTAGTTCCATGATAAAACCAAGTGCAACAGCGCTTGTAAGACTGGTAATATAGTCATAGAGTGGTGTCATTAGTAAAAGGCATGCAATGTTGATTTACTAATTAAATTTTATTTCATTTCCGTTTACCCAAATTAACATTTTAGGTACATGGTGTAACAGATTGTCAAATCCCAAATTACCGATCACTGCGTATGCCAATGCGCTTCAAACCGCTGGGTCGCGATCGTCATGGTCGCCTTTATTGGTTCATGGTTAGACGCATATTTGTGCAGGATGATACTGACGGTTCTGTGCATTATTACAGCACTCTTCCTCAGCTCTATTTTTTGTTGAATATGCTTTCTGTGAATGACTATGAAAAGCATTTGGCAGCTGTATTTATGGATCTTCTTCCCCTTATTGAAGAACATATGCGAATGACACTGCAAATAACGAGTGATTATGGACGAAGTGCAAGAACTAGAAATAAAACTGATTTCTATTTACATGCTGATAATGGTCAGTTGAAATTAGAATTATTTGGAAAACGAAGTTATTATCTAAGCACAATACCTAAAGAGATCGTCCATAATTCGATGGGTCCTAAAATCCTAGATTTCCAAAATTTTGAACTCTGTTTATTGTGCCAGAGTGTTTCATATGATCTATGGAATCAAACTGAAACGAGTAGTTTTTTTTTTTCAACGAGTAATCTTTTTTCAGTCATGAGAATGGGTGATATTTTGGCAAAGCCATTGTTTAGTCAATTACGAGAAAGTGATGATGAGCGAACAATGGTTGGAATTGGTAGTGCGAAGCATATTGAAGTGAGCAAGTATTTGCTGCTCTGCAAAGTAGAAGAATTGTTGGGATTTACAGGAAATTGTTTGAAGGATACGTTCTGGACAGCTGGCATGCAAAGTAAGTATATGCTGTCTTATTCTCATTCTAAATTGCTGAAAAGAAGATGCGATAATTAAAATATTTTCACAGATTTTGTATAAAATTCATGTTATTTCCAGCTCACGAAGTGATTATGAAAAAGGAAATAATCGAAACAAGTTTCCGCACAGTTTCTGCCAGTGGTGATATTGAAAAAATCTATTCTGTGGAGCTTGGATTTAGACTTGGAGAAGGCGATACTTTGGCACGTTACGTCAATCAATATAGCATAAATGAATATGCCAAAAATCCAATTCAAAGAGCTAAAGAAAGGGACAAGAAAAAGTACATGTCAGGAAGATTTTCACTTATGGATGAAGGAGAATTCGAGGTGATTCGAAGTTTATGTACTTGAATGTCGTGAGACAGTATTTCCACTGTAATGAAGAGATTTTAGTACAAATTACGTAGATATAATAAATGCAGAAAAAAACCACAAAATTTCAGTGGACATTAACGAAGGGACGTACTCTCACTGGAACACCAGTTCAAATTGGAAAAATAATACAAAATTCTATGGAAGATTTTGCTCAAAAAATACCATCATTTTTAATGCATCGACTTTGGAAACGTGATGGCTTGGACTATTTTAAAAAGGTAATTTGTTAGGAAGAGTGATTTAGAATTACTTCAATCCTTCAACTATAATTTTGTTCTCTTCTTTATTCCAGAAGCTGTAGAAAAACAGATAGATGTTGAATGTATATGTAAAAAATCGAAAATTGCCAATTGAGACCAAAAAAGTTGGATTTAAATTAATTATGGGGAATATGCAGTTGTATCTCGATATTTAGATGTTTTTTTTTTTTTTTCATTCGATTTTTCTGATATATTTTTCTTTTTGCATATTTATTATATTTCCACATAATTTCTTGTAGGGACTTAATGCTCCACCAACAGTTGAATTATTGAAAGATTTGTTGTTACGCTTTGAATGTGCGATTCGACGACCAGTTTTTCATAGTGTATGGTGGAATTCACTAGGGCACACTCGATTGATACGTATAACTGCGAAAGATCGTGAACGACGCCAGCGTTATGAGATAAAGAAAAAGAAACAGGAAAGGGTAACAATTTTTAATCAATTCGGAAGTGCATTATAATCTGTCAACGATATGCCACGTAATCTGGTTAAATGATGTTAAAATTGGTGTACTTATTTCCAAATATTTCTTAACTTTTTCTATGTCACAGCAATGTTTTACTGGAAATATAATTCGTATTTAAAGAAGAAGGATTTCCATTAATCATTTATATTGTTTGTATTACACTGCGTAGTTCATACAAAAATTTGAGGGTACTAAGTGAGAAGAATGATTAATAATTTTATGCATTAAAATAGGCTAATTAAGAAAATAAATGTGTAAAATAAATTTTTTCAGGAGCTTTGGGCAGCAGAGCCAGATGATGATGAAGTAATTTGGGTGAAACATCTTAAGGTTGGTTCAATACTTAAAAGGACTTTGTGGCGACAGAATGATGAAGGTTATCGAGTAAATGGTCGAGGTGCCCTTGGTGGTTGGTTGTGGAAATCTAAAACATTTCATCGGACTTTCATTCCACAAGCCGAAAAGCCGAGTATTGACGGAAATTTGGAGGTACGCTGCTTTTTGTAATGCTTCAATGAATTTCATTTATTCACTAATAGAATTTTTTATTAAATTACCAATGACTTTATCAGTCATTAGCAAAGAATTTGAATTTGCTGCAAAATCTTTTTGGGAGATCCGTCGTAAACTATAGCTTGTTTCCAGTGAGTAGAAATAATTTTTACATTTTTCCAGTGGTTAATAGCAGGAATAATTTGTACAGAATGACGGAATGATTTTGCTGTTTGATATTACTATGTTATTTTTATTTCTATTGCCAATGAAAAACTTGAGATTATTTCATCTCTGTCTGAATTTTATTTATTTTGATAAATGATATAACCCAGAACCTTTTAGCCCACTACATTGGCAAATAGGAAGGCCATTCATTTGGAAAAATTTGTTAGACGTCTTAATCAATGGAGAACTGCAGAATTTAAAGGCGAGGAACGGTAAATTTGCTTCGATATAAATTCTGTTTGGATGGTTTTGTGCATGCTCCATGATTTCTTGAAATCTTTGTTTGGTCATAAACGCGATAAAACAGTAGATAGTAATAACAGTAGTGATGAAATATTAGATTAAAAATTTTCAAATGTTGTTATATTGTTTTGCAATAAAGCTAATCTTAGAAAGTGGCAGAAGGAAGTGTTAAAGAAGTGTTATTCTCCAACATGTAGAATGGGTATGATGCCATTATCAGTTACTTCTGAAAATGACAATGTTCAAGGCTGTTATAGTCTCGCGTGTCGTCAAGCCATAGTGCAGTCGAGTAACTTATACTTTGTTATTGTTATAAAAAATTTAAACCTTTCGTGAAATTTTGATTGCATAGTTTTTTGTATGCATTGAGCTAAAAAGAAAAAAAAAAACGGGACTTTTTCCTGTATTGTGTAATTTATATTTTAGCGGCTAAAATATTGTCAGTTTTGTTGTTACTCATAATATAATTATAGTGGAGAGAACCACAAGCGGTGTTGTACATGCGCGACCTCCGACGTCGCTATCATCAAAATCTCGACAAGAAAATGGGAAAGATGTGAAAGTGATGGAGATGAATAAACCCTTCCCACTTCCAGTTCCTTTTGATTATCGAGTCAGACGTACTGGTGAACAGAGTTTATTAGTCTTGCCGCAGAGGTTAATTTGTTCAATGATAAAATATTTTTGTGCATATATTTGACTATTTTGACTATTTTAGCAGATGTTCTGTACATGTAGTCATTTACTATAAAATTTTTTTCGGTAATAATGTCGCATACTATCTTTATTAAAAGCTGATGATATGGATGTCAAATTTAATGCACTCATTAGGTATTAGTAGTTGTGCTCATCATGTTTTTGTAAAAAGCTTCTGTAAATTGTTATGA
Source organism: Onchocerca flexuosa (assembly GCA_002249935.1). Classification (NCBI taxonomy): domain Eukaryota; kingdom Metazoa; phylum Nematoda; class Chromadorea; order Rhabditida; family Onchocercidae; genus Onchocerca; species Onchocerca flexuosa. The sequence continues at coordinate 367,784 of KZ270020.1, read as the reverse complement.
ATTTTTATATTTCTTTTTTTTTTTTTTTTTTTTTTATTTCTTTTTTTTTTTTTTTTTTTTTTTTTTTTTTTTGAATTACTGAATCAATGACAATTATTGACTCGTAATTTCCCAGCTCCTTATGCATTAATTGAAATTAACTTTTAATTATCGATTTTTTAAAGAGATTTTAGAGATAAAATTTTCAGAGCCTTGAAACGTTTGGCTCGCCAGGGCGGAGTGAATTTGAATTATTTCGCTCCTGGTTTCCACCGTATGGCTAAAAGCAACAATCAAGTATGGAATTACCCTTGTCAGCGTCCGCTCTTCGATAACTGTTGGAGGTTTGTGAATTTTTGTTATCGATAGTAAAATGATATTCTATATTATAAATTATTGTAAGCTCCAAATTATGCAACATTCATAGTTGACAGATATTAATCACATTCGCAGAAAATTATGTGTCAGAAATGTTCATTCTTGTTATGTTTCTTTATTTTGTAACATTTCAACATGCATGCATTAGAAGCATTTCACTATGTTCTGAAAGAGTGAAATCTATAAAGAACTTTGACTGCGCAGAAAAAATCGTTTTACGAACGATTTAATTTAAAAGCCGTATGGGCTTGCTATGATGCCTATTATTTTTATTTTTTTAATGATCATTTTTTTCTTAATTGCAGATACTTAGTATTACGTGCTCAGTCGTATCACTCAATTGCTCTACATCTTCGAGTACTATATGCATGCGTTCGATGGGCTGATATGCATCGCGAACCAGATGAAGTTTTTTTTCAATTTCCTTTTTTTTTTAAATTAGGATAAAAAAGTCGTATGTCATAATTTAAAATCTTATAATAATAATAATAAGCAAAAAGGAGTAAATATTGTTAAATATTGCATGCCCAAAGTTAGGTTTTATTATTGTTTTCATTAAAGCAATTCAGTACTTGTATATTTAGAATATTTATTGTTATGGGTTGTTTAATGGAAATTGTTTTATAAATTAAGGTGTTTGAAATTTGATTTTTTCGAAGTTGTTTTCTAAATTTGATTTTTTGTCCAAACAATTTCATTTATAGGATTTTCGCGTTACAGTCCATCTTGCGGATCATGATGAAGTACGTACAGTGATTGGCCATAAGGAATATCCACCAGATGGTATGTATGAGCAATATAAGCTTAGTATAGAACTGATTCCCCTGGATGACAATGTTGAGCTGGATGATGCTAATGAAGGCTTAGGAAGTGTCGCATATCATCCATCAAAATCGCTGGAGAAAAGTGAGTTTGATTTATGAATAAACTTCACTTACTCATTCATATCTGAGGAAGATTCTTCATTTGCAAATCGTGATAAGGGATAGTGCTACTAGAATAATACATAACGTAATATATACAGATGATGAAAAATTCTGATTCCTCTGCTTTTATAGATGAAGGCATTCTTGTTCCATGATTAGTTTCAGCTTTACGTAAAAGAAAAGTAGCAAAAGGCAGATCGGAAAACGGAGCGATAAGAAAGGATCATGTGAAAGTGATTGAACGATGGATCGACGGTGTTGAATTGAAGCCCTGGGAAATAGCAAATTATTGGAAGAATGTTGAAAATCGAACAAAACGTAGTTTGGCTGCACCATCGGTTGTTACAGGTTCTCAGTCTTCTTGAAAGTATTCAGATTTTGTCACATATTATCATATCTCATTTTTCGTTATTTTTGTTCGCTTTATAAAATACCTAAAACCGTTTACTTGTCTGGTGCCTCTATAAAGCCATTTGCTATCAATTATTGTTTTATATAGTTCGTTTATATTTTCCCAATTTCTAAAAATAAAAAAAAAATAAAAAATAATATAAAGAACGTATTAACTAAGTCCGTACCTTCAGTAAATTAAACGAAATAAGATTTTGCTATGCCACAAATTTTTCAGTGAATAATCGATTTCCTACACCATTTGTGAAACACAATGAGTCAGCATTAGTTCATCCTAACCGTATATCTGCTGAAAAACGTCGTCCACAGCCGAAACGTATGCCGGATTACGATTATGATGTAAAGGATGATGAGGAAGAAGATGAAGATGATGAATATGTTGACGTCGAAACTTTGCCAAGCATTGCTCAAACGAAATCAGTTTCAAGTTTAGAACCAAAAATGAAAGTTCCACGATTATCAGAACCGAGGCCAGAAAGACAGTTAAGTGGAAGGTGATTACGAAATTATTGAACATGAACGAAAGTCGTTATTTCCTCTATTGAAGAATGAGGAAATTGTTGCTTGATTTCATCTAATTAAACATTATATTAAAAGATAGAAAATGTTCAGTTGAGTAGAAAATGTACCTGATTTTGTTAGAAATTTTGACATATTGATTTTTCTTTGAGTTAGTTTGATCTAGTAATGTAATATATATTTATTTTTTAAATTGCAGCCCATATAAAGCACAGTGGCAAAATCCGAATGTACATCGTCAATATGAACAAATGGCCAGTCGATCAGGCGAACTGCTGGGAGGAGGAAAATATACTATGTTTCAGGTTAAAATTTTCTTGAAGGAAGTCAAGTTCTAAGGAAAGCAGAGGAGCAAGTATAATAGGCAAGACCGACAAGAGACTTTCACTTAGAAAATACAATGTTTGGGATAGATTTTGGTTATATTTTGCTTTATTTATTTATCATGTGCAAAGCTGTATCGGAATTAGCTGTACGGAACTTTGGCACTTATTTGATCCAAATAATACTTGGACGGAATAATTTAGAAGACGGATGGTACATTGTGTCGTGTAATGGTATATCAGAATCGTTCAACACAGGGGACCAGGACAACCAGTACTCCAGGATCCGTTCGTCCTCCATCAGTGATAACTTCACAATCAAGAATCGGGAATTATCAGCATGAATCGCTGCGAATACCGGTCACTCGAAGAGTTGTATCAGTTCCAAGTTCAAGCCATGGACCTCCTGTGGTTGGTTTAAGCAGTGATTTTCTATCCTTTATGAATTATTTATATTTCTTTCTTGCAGACATAAATCTCTGTGTACATGCTGAAACTCAGATTGTAAAAGTCTCATATTGAAGCTTTGTTTTATATTTTTGGATATTAGCTCTTTTTTGAGTTTTAGGCACCGATAGGGAAAAGGCTATTGTTGATTCGTCGGAGTGATGGCACGACGCAGTATTTACGGCCAGTTACTAGTGGTGCAGATACACCCGGTGCTTATCGAGCGGTTCGCGCAACACAAGTACATATTCGTATTTTTTGTTGCTTATTTCTTTTATTTTAAACTATTGCTCAATCATTGTCTCTAAGGAAACTTCAGATTTTTTTGCCTTTTCATCTTTAGTATTTTTCTTGTTTCTGTTATCTCACCATTTCACTATTGTTTAGGACGATTTTCCTAACTTATTAATTCTAGTGCGGAAGTTTATTTGTCTCACTATTGGATTCTGTTTGCGGATTTGATGGTGCGTAGAGTATTACAGGATTAGAAAGAAGTATAGAGAATAGGGGAAAGAGAAAAATTTTGACAAAAAATTATGCAATTAGGGAGGACGAGAAGAACAAGCTAGAACGGATTTTTGTTCTGGTGTTGTTTCCAAGCTTCGCTAGTTACTCGAATCAAGTTTCAGATCCCGTCCGGAGCTTGAACTTAGACAGGATCCAGAAATTTGTAGAATCATTACTGAATATTATTATCATTTCAGGCTGGTGGTGCAACAATAAGTGATATTCGTGGCCCTCCAACAAGTATGTGTTTATAATTTTTATGAATAGGATAGGTCTCTTGACTGTATATTGTGTTTTATGGTGTTCTTATCTGGCAGATGTGCATTAAAGTATTTGCAATGCTTCCATTATTCGTTCTTTTTATAGGTTCCTCTTTTGTTCGTCCAGTTGGTGCTACTCGAACTATTTTTACTGGTAATCAATCAATGGGGAGGGTAGTACGATTACCTGCGGTAAGTATTAGTAAAGTAATTTAACTATTATACAGACTGAATATCAGCATTTAGCAAGCAAGACAAAATAAAATTCAAACTAACAAATATCATAGAAGTAGTAAAAGATGATAAGCATAGTTATCTGATATGTGTCATAAAGGAGGTTGAATTGCATTAAATGATCAAACTCGAACATGATTCAGTATCTTAATGCAAAGAAGAGAATTGCAATTATTTTGTAATTTTATTTTTGACAGTAATATCAAGATATGTCTGTTGACTTCTCGATAATAATGATTTTTTATAATTTTAATTATTCATTTGTTCTAGTTCATTTCGGAATGTTTTTATTTCATTTACAGCGAACAGTAACAGTGATAAATCAATCATCCATTGCCGGAAATCAACCTTCATCCTCAGTGCGATTTGCTCGAATGCAACCGGTAAATCATAGTAATGCTAATAATAGAAATTAAGGACGAAGAAAAAAGTAGCATACTGCAAAACCAAGTCTGTGGTTATGTTTACCTAATAAGGATGGCACATAGAAAAAGCAATTATAGTGCTGAACATTTCATCCCCAAACACCAATTTACGCAACTTGCACGAAAAACAAGAATTATCATAATTGCTAAAATCCAAAATCATAGAGTTTTTGTTTACCATTAGTCTGGATTGGTAAATTGCTTAATTAACCTATCAATGATGGTAGTTGTTCATAGCTGTGAAGTCCATTTGATTAGTTCATACGCAATCCAGCTGACTAATTTACACTAGAAACGTTTTAGTTTAATGATGAACTGGTGAATTTTAATGCTATTAAAAATAATGAACATTATTTTATAAATAAACTGCGAACGAATTAAGCTTAGAGTTGAATTTAAATGTTTCGCAGAACACACAACGAAGAGTGGATGGTGATGAAGTGCTGAGCGATCAATCGGCTGGTCTAGTTACAGCACATATGGAGGAAGAGTATCGTTTATTGGCAGAAAGAAACCATCGCTCTTCTGGAAGATTACCTGGATCAAATCCAAATTCTGGGTAGATTCTTCTACTTCTATATATTACTGTATATGTCTTTATATTACTATTGTTGAAGTAGTTGCAAATTTCTTTAAAAAATATTGTTCTGAGACTTGATTAGGCAAATTGTGTTAATTTGATATGTGTACAGGCGCAATCTTAATTTCGGTTGAATATATTAAATTTCCGATTTCGAAAGTATATCTTTATTTAGAAATGGACGTATTGTTAGCAGTACAAGACCAGCTGTAACAGTTCAGCCACGACAAGGTTTAGTAGCGGCGGTACATTCATCTCTCGAACAGCAGACATCATCATCAGGTCAAATATTTGGTGATCATGATCCTATGGTAAGTAGATGCTTTCTTTAACTTGTTTCAGAGATAAGAGTCAGAAGTTAAATTGTTAGATGGCCATAATTTTAGCAGCCTTGCAATTCAAGACTTATAAAATCTCTAATGGATTTTTCCAGATTAATGCCATTCTAAGTTCTGAGTTTCAGATAAGCGATGGTTACTACAATAAAGATGACCTACAAGCTTATAACGGGATTTGATAGCTTTACATTAGTGATATATACATGTTTATGGATCTCTTATACTGCGCTAGAACAAATGATTAGAGATCAGAAATGTGATTTCAGAGTTTCCAGAAATTCCGAAAGGCGGGAGTAAAAATTCTGTTGAGCGAATAGATGAGAAATTGAAATTAAATTTCATATTGAACATAAAATTAAAATGGATAAAAATAACGAGGAAATGATAATATATTGAATCATAAGATGAAATAATAGGAAAACTTTATTGTTTCTCCGAATTTAAACTATTGACTGACTTAGAATTGTCGTTTCATATTTTCGTTGCGTTTCAGATAATTTTTCATAAATTGCTATGATCGTGTGACTTTATATTATATCTTCGCTTGTTGGACTTTATGTAGTGTTTTCCATATAGTTAGATTTGAGTGATATCGAAAACAATGGGCTGAGAATCGGACGATTTTTAATAATAATTACACTATGATTCATTTACTTCTTTTATATTACTGGTACATTTGACTGAACATTTTGATCTTGTATCTGAGACATCCGCATCATATGCCATTTGCTGATAAAGGAAATCTCTCTTCGTATCAATTTTTTCATCTATAGTTTTTCATACTCTAGGTACTTTGCAACATTCTTTTTCTTTTAAAGGCTTTTGTTATTTTTTTTTCATAATCAGTTGGTTTCTTTTTGTCACTCATCGTCTGAACAGTGTTCGAAACGTAGACGCAAAATCTTTGTTTTGTTGACATATTAACTTTAAAAAATTGTAATTTTATTATCCTTTTTTATATGTGGATGATTTGTATCAGATAACGCATTCACTTAATTCTACATAACTTTGTGTTTTAATTTTTTAATATTTTATAGCAACCGGCTTAAATTGATGTTTGCATTCGATTACATCTCTATATTTTTTATGTTACTATTTTTTGTGTAAAAATAAAATATTCTGAAAATAATATTGGTCGTTTTGCAAGTCACACGATCATGCACTGTTGTATGAAAAATTGTCCATTTAGATGACTTGATTTCCATAAGAGAGTAGAAAATAGATCAAATTGGGTTAATCAGAAACTACCAAAATCCAATTTCCAGGATAGTTCCGGATCTTCTACAATTGGTGGTGGTAGATACGCGAATATGGTACGAACGGCAGAATCCAGGGCAGCAGGGTAGGGTTTCCCAGATTTTTTTTTTTTTTTTTTTTTTATTTAGCTCAAAAAAACCATTGGGAACTTGAAGTCGGTTCATTTCAATAGGTTTAAAATTTGAAAAACTTATGCCACTTATTTCTTTGAAAATCATTAAAATAAAAGGAAATTGATTACTTTGGATTACAAAGGAAATGAAATAATATGCTTAGGATTACTCGGGTGCGTCCTGGCGCTGAATTGGGTCGAGCGGAACATCACGGACGCGGTAAACTATTGATTATTGTTATTTTTTTGAAATTTGTTTAAGCTTTTGTTGTCATCCATTTTTTTCAAATTTGGGAAAAAAAGTGCGTGAGCATGGATGGAATGTTTGCTAACAATACTTTTGCTTCAACTAATTTTCGCGAAACATTTGGTAAGTGTGCATCGATGTAAGTGTGTGCAGAATATTGGAAAATATTTAATTTATTAATGCTTCTCTTGCACTCAGTATTTTTAGCGCCCAAAACAGACTTTTGATTTCTCTAGAAAATGGTCAAATAATAGAGCATTCCATTATGTGTATTTAAAAGTTCAGCCGACCATTCTTACGAGTCATTTTTTGGCTGCTAGGATTTTTTTTTTTTCTTTTTATTTGTTTCTGTAACTGTCAATGATCTCTAATGAACTGCATTAATGGTAATGTACGCATTAGAACTCATCTATGCATATTACATGCTACTAGAAAGTGTGCAGTGTATTCGTGCATCTATTTTATGACAGTTTAACAAGTTATATTTGGAAGTATCCAATTATATTTGCATAGCGAGTTAAATTTCTCAAGTTATTAAATACCTGAATGGTTAGCTATTCCAAGTATTTTTAAATAATCCTTTATACAAAAGTTTTTTGTAATTCTTTATACAAAACCATTGCACAGATGATTTTTTTAGATCAGAAAAGTTTTGGTATTAGATATGAGTTTTGATTGGCTGCAAAATACCAAAATTATATGTAAAAATATCAGGAATGAATAGGGGAAAATAACTTCAGTATACGGGGGAAAATAACTTCAGTATAACTTAGAAGATAGAAGCATATCGTATGAGATAACCAACAGCCATTTGATAAGATTTGCAGTCCAGAAAGTTAATATCGCAAACAACTTGACAAGCAAAGATAAATCAATGAGTCTGACATATATATATTCATGAGTTTAACGGATGTTACTTAGAGGATAAGGATGAGAGGATAAGCATGTCGATTTCATGACCCAAACTGGACATAACTTAGAAGATAGAAGCATATCGTATGAGTCCCAGTAGCAATATAAAATGAATTAATTGTATGAACAGTAGTTTTCTATAAATTTGATATTAGGATAAATTAGCTGTGCACATGAGTATAATATATTGCAGTAACTTTGGAATGTGTATGCTATTAATCATTTCTAATCCAGAAATTTTTTACGTTTTATTTTTCCAAGTTTAATTATCATTTTTAATGCTTGATCACCCGACTATTGGTGGTTTTACAGTTGAAGAGCGTAGTTATTTTTATTCATGCCTTTAGTTTTGCATGCTGCTCTGAAAATTGTAAATTTTATCGTACTTCTTTCATTTGTATATTTCCAGTATTATCATTATATGGGAGAACACACATGTCTCAATTAACCGAATCAACAGATATGCCATCATGGGTCGGACATAACTATGCTGATAGTCGTACTCACACGAAATATGTTGGAACCATTGATGTTCGCTCGAATCTTTACATTCGTCCTTTTGAACAAGTCGATCAGCGAATTATAAAAGAGGTTTTTTTTTTCTTATTACGCAACGCTGGTTTTAAATTATGTTCTCTGCTTTTTCTCCGATCCAGTGACTCCTCTTCGGCTGCTATTTATGATGAGAAAGCACTTTAAATTATTTAAGTGAAAACACTGGACTATTAAGACTTTACAAGTAAAATGATGATACATCTAATTTTGAAAAGGAAGAGTTTTGTTTTGAATCGACTTCAATAAAATCTGTCAGGTTTTTTATATATTTAATATGTTTCTTGATTTTAGAACTAATTGGATTCATTTTTCCAGATGCTTGACAATATGATAACAGAAGTTTGCGTGATGGATGCTGAGAATGGTTGGCACCGGCGTCATATTCGGCGTATTTTTGAAAAACGCCAAGAAGAAAGAAGGCGCCGTGAAATGCAAGAAAGGTATCTTCACTCTGTCCTTTCAGCGATGCGCAAATTCTTTTTTCTGATATTGATTAACTGGGAAGTAAATGAACTACCATTTGGAAAATGTCAATAATTAATTTGTGATAACATAATTCTTTTTTTCATTTTCTTTATTACTATAGACCAATAATAATTTCTCAATTTTCAGAGCATTGAAAATTGAACGGCTTTCGGCGAGGCAACTTGAAGTTGATTTGGGTGAGCGCATTGAACGGTTCAAGAGAGAGGTCAATAAAAGACGTCTTAAGTTAGAAGATAGAGCAGAGACCGAGGCCGGAATGATTGCGCCATGGCGCCGGCCTCGAAGTAGGCCTGAGAAGAGTGAGGCTTAAAAATTCATCAAAAACTGAGAATGGCTTAAAGAAATTTATTCAATTTTCTTCTGTAAATGCTTTTTTTAAATATCTGAATTTAATTCGAAAAAATTGAGGTTTTGCCTGCTATCACACAGTTATCTCCATATTACTAAAATAAAATTTAACAGATTTGAAAATCTTAAAATTTCCTCTGATACTCTTTTGAATTTTTTTCTTCTAAATAGAATTTCTTTTCATCTTCATGTAAATTTATGTTGTTTTTGCAGGAGTACGTGAGATTTACACCGATTCGAATGCGCAATTGCAGGCTATAGCAGCAATGCCGGTAGAACCAAGTACTATATCGCTAGGTGGTATATTACATCCCGATGAAACAAAATCAAGCAAGGTTTGTTGTAGTTAAAATTATTCGAATCTCATTCGATTGAATCGAACTGATTGCTGATTTTGATTTTCATAATTAAACTTTAGGTAGATGAACAGTCGATTATTCAACTTCCAAGCGGATACGATAATGAGCAATGTCCAAAAACTACAGGATTAATACCAAATTTGTCCATTCAACAACAATCACGGCAGTTATCTCCAAAGGATCATTCTTTGATGGATTCGAAGCAACAAATGGAAGATTCTTCGCAGCAGCGACGTAATGAGAGAAGCAAAAAGAAAAAGAGTGTAAATTTTTTACTTTTTTATGAAAGTGGTACGAAACAGTGAATGAAACATTATCGACAATGTTCGAAACTTGCCAATAATTATTTACTTTGTAAAAAGCATGGGTGACTCTTTCTGCCTTATTTAATGTTAAGAGATAAAAGTTGAAAAAGATGGAAATTGATGAAGAATGGAGCTCTTTTGTGATTTAATATTTTCTTACTTCACATTCTCTTATAATTAAATTCCTAGAATTATTCAAAGTGACTTTGTGGAGGTTCGATTAGGGTGTGACTTCACAGTTTCATGTAATAGGCAAAAACTGATATAGCAAAAAGTCGAAATGCTGAATAGAAATTTGATCAACTCTTATTTTATATTGTTTTCTGATCCATCTTTAGGTGATCAACACGATACCATGTCCAGCTTGTTATTGGTATTATATGTTATACTTAATAAGTGAATAAAGGCTATTTCCCCATATTCCAAAAATATTATTTAAACAGTTGCAGTGGGACGAACATTTCATCAAAAATGAACCAATGTCGACATCGCAGACGTCAGTTGGTAATGAAACGAAGCTGAGTGGGAAAACTCGAGAAGAACAGCGTCGTGTCACACGTGGAAATACTCCTGCAACTTCATCTCGGCCAGAAACTGCATATTCGGAATCTATTCCAGACATTGATGTCACAAAACGACACTGTAAATGCAATCAACCTTATGACCCGAAAAAGTAATAATTTATAATTTATATCTCTATCTACTTATTTAAATTTTTGTGATCTGTTGTTTTTTGGTTTTAAATGCTTTTAAAAATGCGAGTCATGAAATTAATTTTTTTCTTTATTATTAATTCAAAATTAATAGATATTTAGGCAGTAGATATGTGATGAATATATTTTATATCATTTACCGTTCCGCTACCGTACTCTTTGCTGGGCATTATAAAAAATTCCCCTTGTAACAGTGATAAACAAGAAACAAATCACGTTTAAAAAAATTAAACACTTCATCAGCAAAGTGTAAGAAATAAGTTTTCACGATTTCAATTTTAAATCATTTTCAGGTTTTACGTTGGTTGCGACTTATGCTACCGTTGGTTTCATGGTAAATGTGTTGGTATTTCGGAAAGAAAGTCAAAGAAAATGACGAATTGGATGTGTGAAAATTGTGCCGAAGAGCAAAAAAATTCAGAGCAGGCCAGTTTTTATCTTTTGTTAGTGAGACTGATCATGTTTTTTCATTAATGGGTAAGGTTTTTATTTGGTTGTTGGAATTTTGATAGACACAATTATTTGATACTAAACAGGAATGATCAAAGTACTGCAAACTAATTGGAACATATTCCCAAAAATTTTAAACGATCCAAAAGTATGCCAGTATTTTTGGCTTTCTTGTTCTTAAGAAGAAAAATCACTAACATTTCAATGAATTAATGAATTAAAGAAGATAGATGATTAGCTTTGTGAGTCGTTTCAGGAAATCGATGTTAGACCTTGTCTGTCTGTCTTTAAGTGCGTCATCAGTGCCTTACTAAGTTTATGTTCCAATATTTTTGATATTCCAGTAGCGTCCCAAATAATATGATGTAGAAGAATTCTTGTTTGATGATGTTGATAACATCATTAAAATAACAATTTGGAATGATATTTGAGTTATTTAACGAAGGAAGAAGTTGTTCATGTATTTTATAACTGTGGATTCATTTCGGTTTATTTGTTTTAGGAATTGTATTGTGTTTGTCAAACTCCATACAATGATTCGCAGTTCTATGTTGGATGTGATGGATGTGAGGGATGGTTCCATCCGCAGTGTGTTGGCATTACTCAAGAGTGTGTGACTTTTTTTTACACACTTTTTCCTAAAAAATAAAAATTGATTTACTTTGGGACTTTTTTTTAAACTAATTATTGTCTTAAGAAAATGAGAGAGAAGGAAAGTAACGAAAAAAGAATTGATATAAAACATTCTTCTTTTCTTTTTCTTTCATTATTTCTTGCATTGTTTCATTTTATAAGTTCTTTAAATGACTTAGGCTGTATCTAAAGGAGAATAATTAAGGTGTGGCTCGAGAAGTTCAACGTAAGTATAGTTATGAATATATGACTGGTAGAAGAGACAACATTAAAAATTAGTACCCTGAAATTAAGTAATGATGAAGTGAAATTCAGAGAAGCCGAGAGAGCAGCTGAGTATCTATGCCCACAGTGTATGCGAAATAAGCAAATAGACTGCGAATCGAGTACCTTTTCTTCGCCGCTTGTATTGCTTGAGCGTGCTGATTTTGAGCTCCTTTGGCATGTGTTTGATAGTTTGAAAGATCATCGCACTAGCTGGCCTTTTCGAAAAGCAGTTGATCGAAAAGAACATCCAGATTATTATTCTGTGATTGAAAAACCGATGGGTTAGTTATGAAAATCTTTTAATCTGTCAAGTTCATTTGTAAAAAATGCAACTCCGGTCTCAACATCTTGCTTTCTTCCCAGTATATTCTCTGTTGAAGAAATAAATTCGTTTATTTAAATATTTTAACAAATAGATTATATCTAAACTTTTTATAAGTTGCTTAAGTAAAACAGTCCATTTACAGATTTGAGCATTGTGCAGCAGAAGCTGAAAAATTACAAATATCATAATTTGGAAGAATTTATGGCCGATATAACACAAATTTTTGAAAATGCTCGGATATTTAATTCCAACGATTCGGCTATTTATCACTGCGCTGAGATCCTCGAAAAAAAATTCCATAAAGAAATGGTAGAAATCAAATCTGCAATAGGAACACGGACTAGTGGTCAGAAAAAGGTTAAAATGCTTAAATATTTATTCGAAAAATTGATGTAAAATGAAAAGCTAAGAAATGCTGTAGGCTTTTGCAAATTTTAAAATAAAAGAGATTAGGATCAAAATAATGATTAAAAAGAATATTATCACAATAACCATGAGCAAAATAGAACTGAAAGAAAATACCAATAAATAATAAAAGTTTTCTGTTAAACTTATTGTGCGAATGATGAAAATTTCAATTTCAATGAATTAGGAAAAAATGTATTAAATTTGGAGTTTATAGATGAGTAGACTGTGAAATGTTTCAGGAAAGTTCAATCACAAAAAAGTAGTCAAATATAAGTGCTCAACAAATAGTAAGTAGTGCACAAAATATGGATGGGGATTCGGGAATTCATTTGTCGATCTCTACTGACTAAATTTTTTTTATATTTCTTTTTCATTTGTTTATGTTAATAAATTACTATTGTTTCTTTTCTGCTTTGTTCATTTGCTTATTTGACTTGATATGTATGAAATTTCTATATTTACGTGATATTTTGCTTTTTATCTGGAAATATTTGGAAAAATTAGTCAAGGAAGGGGATACGAGGTTTCCAACAAATTTATTTTCAAAATTTTGTTTCTTCAGTTTTTGAGAAATAAATATATCTTACAAATTCAATTTTAATTTTACTGAAATTGGTGGTGTATTTTCCGGTAAATGATTTTGTGAAACAGAAAATTGAGACAAGCGAAATAAAAATTTAGATTAGCGCAAATATTTTTTCAGGAATAAGTGATTTTCGAATCGGAATAAAGCTAGCAAATTCGTGAGAAGTTTGATAACTTTGAAAGAGAACCATAACAAAACATAAAAGAATGCAATTTCAGTCATATTTTTATCGTTATATACCACCCATCACTAATTGAAATTTTCAGTTAAACTAATGAGTAACACGAAGAGATATAAAAAATAAAAATAGAAACAAAGAAAACAGCATAAGTAATGGAAAATAGTGCGTAAGTGATTGAAATCAGATGAAGTAAACATGGACAGAAGAAGAGGTAGATCGACTACAGGTAATTTATCGAAACGCTATATATCCCAACCTCTTATGCATTATTTTCTATTATGTTTTCTTTATTTTTCTTATTTATATCTCTTCTCTGTTATTCATTAGTTTAACTGATAATTTCAACCAGTTACGTGTGGAAATATGACTAGAATTGCATTATATTGAATTTTAAAGTCTTTTGTATTTTGTTATGGTTCTCTTTCAGAATTCACAAAATTCTTGTGATTCCTGAAAAAAATATTTGTGCTAGCCTAAATTTTTATTTCGCTTGTCTCAGTTTTTTCCAATTTTTAAAAATCGAATTTTTTTCTGGCGTTTCTATTCCGGATGTGTCCGTTTTTCAGTGGAAGACTTGAAAATGAAATTTTCCCCTGAAAATATTGGCCGGAAAGTATTTGGTAGAAAAATAATAAGAAAAGAGGAGGAACTCGTGAAAAACAATTGGGAAATGGTTATTGTAAATTGTTTGTTCAAATTTACTCGCGATTAGCTAGAAGTAGAAGACTGAATCTATATGCAATCAGCATTAGTGCCTTGACTCTCTATTTCAGACTTTTTCTTAAAAGATTTAATTAATTAATTTGGTTTTACCTCGTATATTGTATTTCGTTTTTCCTAAATATGGTAAAGATTTTTTTGGTGTGTACATTTCTCAGAAGCCTTATTTCTCTCGCCTTTATGATATCACTGGATGTTAAGTTTCTTCGATGAAAGTGAAATGAAAGTAAGTTTTGTTTCAGTTTACTTTGAATTTAATTACGGCAAATTAATGGTGATTAGATGATAATAATAGCGGTTTCGATTGTAGTCACACAATACGATAATCACAATATTTTGGCTATTCTTATGAAAGACTGCTACCTGACATATTCAACAAGTCAAAACTTCGTTGATCTTTCGGTATTTTGAAATTTTTGAAAAAAAAAAAAAGAATCAATTAAGATTTTACCGCATACATAATTGCGAGTGGATTTTTTTATTTTAATAGTCAAACACAATTAAAATGATTTATTTTGTGCTCATATATTCAGCACTGATAATTTGTTGGTAATTTCATAATTCCAATATTTGTTTAAAAATTAATTGAATAATTGAAACCATTTGTTATTTGCTCATTAAAATTATTTGTTATAGACGATATGTCAATTATCTTCTTGTTATGAACTGAATTATTTGTCGAACAGATTAATAAAATTTGAATTATTTATCGAGCAGATTAATAAAATAAGTATTGACTCTATCAGAATCATAAATCAAGTATCAGTTAAACTTGTAAATTCAAAAAGTTAAATATGACAATTTACTAAAAGAATTTTTGTGAAGTGTTAAGATTATTATAGGTTTTAATGATTC
>KZ270020.1:328229-352638 GCA_002249935.1 Onchocerca flexuosa | reverse complement strand
GGTTAGCAATAATAATAGTAATTAATCAATAATAAATTATTTCTCATATCACACCTACTTCTCATATCATAGCTTGCGCAGTATTTCCTGTCAAATATCATCATTTACTGAAATTATTAATTATACTTGGAAATATTACAATTTCTATTGATATCTTTTCAAATTCATTTATGGTAAACAATAAAGGATATGAAATTTTATTAATTTCTGCATAATACGTAATGTGCTGTTTTGATGAATTTCTTATTTTTTTGATTTTATTAAAAGTGAAAAAGCTATTGGAAGATAATTGCATATCTATTGGAAATGAGAAAGGTGATAATAATTTATATGACATTAATATGACAAAGGTCAATTACTGGACAAAATAAAATGAAGGAAAGAAATATTATATGATAACGTCTGCATCAGAATGTAATCTCTATAATTTAGTTATTTTCCGAATTTCAACGATACTATAAATATTTTAATTTCGCACAAAAATGTGATACATGCTTCACTTAAACTCGTAGTAATTTAATCAGGTGACATGATTTTTGTGCTATTTGCATTTTGGAAGCATTATTTTTTATGCTCAAAATTATCATTTTTTCAAAATATATCGAAGAACAACTGGAAATTTTCGACAATCTTAGATCGGTTTAGTGATATGAAGATTAAAATGTGAAAATTTGAATGGATCGAGGATCTCTGAAAATTTTAGTCACAAAGCTTGAACTAATTAAGTAGGCTTTTATTACAATTTATCATGTTGTTGCGTTGGATTTTGAAGTTTGCAAAAAAATTGTGGATGAATATACTAAACTTGGATTCATTTAATGATTTAATTATATGTATATATATGTAATTATTTTGAACGAAACATTTGTTTTGCAATATCACAATAATTAATTCTAAAAAATTTAATTATCGCAAATTCAATGTAATCTAATAATTGAATAACTGATATTTTCCCAAGAAAATTCACACGTAAGCTTAAAATAGTGAAGATGTAGTAAACTAAAATTCATTTATTGATTATATCATATTTTTTTCGGACCAAACATTTGATTATATATTTTTTTAAATTGAAGAGCAACTTGTCATATATATGATACTTTTTACATTTTATAATTTTCCATTCAATCCAATATGAATTCTTACAGTGATACAATTTCAGAATTTGTGATGGTTGTGAATAAACGATTAATTACAGCTCAGTTGATGACAATCAAATAGATTAAAGAATGATATCAGAAATTTCTCGCTGAATATTTTAATTATTCTTCTGATTCATCAATTTTCAACTTAAAATTTTCCTATCAAAAGAGCAGATAATAGAAAAAGCTTTTAAGACAGTTCAGTTATTCAAATCCTTAGAATACATACAATGACAATTTTCAATTCTTTTTGTTTTCATAACTTCTTGTGCATTTGTGTATTGCCCATACTTCTTATTTCCATGCTTCAACTGCTCGTGTACTTTGAATTGTGTTAATTTTCTTCTGTTTTCATCTATTCAAATGAAAAATTCCAAGTTTTGTTGCTGAAATCTTTTGAAATTATTGACGTGAATGTTGTCAACAAAAATAAAAAGAATATTTAAATTTTATGATAGAATCAATTTTTGATTATCTCTTAATTTAATTACTTTTATAACGACAATTTATAGCTATTTTTGTGTAAAAAAATAAAATATTCTGAAAATAATGTTGGGTAGTTTTCCAGGTCACATGACCATTCACTGGCTTGTTTGAAATTTGCTGAAAATAAGAATTTAATGATGAATCTTTTTAATCTTATGTTTTGAAAAGAGAAGTGTGGTAATACAATTATATCCATCTATTTGAATTAAGATACTGGTATTAGGACTACCGTATTCTTTGATCTTACAAGGCTTTGAATTAATTATTTGTTATTATTTGTTAATTAATTATTGGTTTGTCGTTTGGTCTGATGAAGAAATTTTTCGGAAATAGTTAGAAATTAAAGCAAATTTAAATTTCCAATTTATTACCAAAAAAGTTAGATTAAATGGTGATTTTTTAATTTAACCGATCAGAAGACATACGGTATTATCAGATATGAGAATATTCTCAGTCTTTTTTATTGATTTTATTTTGCTAATTCTATTTAATTTATCCCTTTTGTAGCATACAAAAGCATTTAATGGCATTGTACATATCACTGCAATTTTTCAAAAACATTTAATGATATCAATGGTTTTTTCAGTACTATCAGTGATCATACTCATTCATTCTTTAATTTCCTAAAACTTAAAATTAAGTTCCACAGTTTGACCTAACTTATTTCAGTCTAAATGCGACAAATCATCACAAATTAAATCCTACTGCTTATTTCAAATCCTACTTAAAGTATTGTTGCTCATTTTAACACAAGTAAGCATATGTGCCAGCTCAGAACAGTGAACCGGTTTATTTCATTCATCGTTGCATATGAAGTTTCGTAATATCCTGGTTTGGATGGCTTGGCTTGGAAGTAAAGTTGTTTGTTATCAATTCGGAGGGGGATCGGATGAGGGGGTTGTGTTCGTTGATGAGTGGTTAGATTGATGGCTTCAGATTTTCAAATGAACTTCCGAAGAATCTATTTAGATTCAGATGCGATATTTGTATGCGTCACTTCACATAATTTAATAGTTTCAAGCAGAATGTCAGAGCATAAATTTTGAGGATTGAAGATGATCAGATGATGCGACATAGAATTAGCGACGAATAAAGATAAGAAGAATAAATAGTGCGATATTGTGATGTAGATATTGAGAGGAAATTACTGATTAGTTATAAAAAACATAAGATAGGAGAGGAAAGAGAAGAGATTACGAAATGTGTGTCGGAGAATAACCATATGCATTATTCATCAGACCTTTAATTAATTGATTATTAGAAAAGAAGAAGGAATAGAGGATTGTGGTGGGGTAGAATTTATTATAATTTATTTTGGAACGGAATTTTGTTCATTTTTGATGTTGTCTGAAACTCGCTATCTAATTGTTTTTTCCTGTTGATTTTTTACAAAAATGATGACCATCGTATAATGTATTACGTGTGGCTGAAATCGCGAGGAATATTAGAGAATGAGTTTTATTCTTCAAGTGTATCTCTTGTTTAATTGTGTGGATTTATTTCTTTATTCTTAGGTCAAATGGTTTTATAATCTTCTTTCTATGATGTAGTACAGGTACAGCACCAATAAAGGTGCGCTCTAATGCGCTAACAAAGGCGCTTTCTGGTAGATCAGTGCTCCATCAGGATCCTCCCTCTATAAATAAATGGGTCCTGAGGATGAGATTATTCGGAAGGTCGGAAATTTAATTTATATCTACTTTTAGGGTTATGATATCGTCATTAGAATTGTTTTTGATATAATTGATATTGTTATTTTCGTGTCCATTGTCGTAATAGCAAAATTTTTTTTTTAAAAGTTTAATTACCAAGTCTGAGATACACAGAGTTTTGATAACAGTACGATAGAAACAAGAACACCTAGTCGTTGTCACGGTAAAGAAGATCAGCGACAGCTTTTTATTAGATATTTAGATCTTTTTTATAGGCAATTCTTCATATCATATTGAATGAGATGCAGAGTTTCATCCTTTACGGCCATCTATGCAAATCTTCAGAATTAATCATGCATTTCATCTTGTTTGAATGATACGTAGTTTTCGCTTATGATCTGAATTGGGAAATTCTGAAACTTTTATTTGAAAGAACAATAAGGATGTGTAAACAATGTTTTCTGTACTAATAGAATAACTATAGATTATTTAAGGAACAAATAAAATTAGAAGACAAAATAATATTTATATGTAAGACCCATTTGGAATTTCTTAGGGTGTCCAATTTGAAATGCCTAAGAGATGTGTTGAATTAAATAGTTAATGAGTCCGATGATTAATATTTTGAGTATGATACTATCGATTAAAAAAAGCAGTTATTGAAAAAATAGGGAAGTAATAGGATTGTTCGAATGGCAATTGTCTTTTGGTTATTATATTTCGAGAGATATTAAATCCAAGTTATTTCATTATTAGCACATTTCATTTTGCAGATCGTGCAACATGTATAATGGCATTGGATTGCAAACAGCCCGTGGATCGGGCACAAATGGATATGTACAGGCTAATATGGCAAATCTATTGCTCTCGAAGGTTTCATTTTTTAAATTTCCAATAATTTTATGCAAATTTTGGCATATTAAACACAATTAGTTTCTTATCAGGATCGAATGGGTACCTGAGGTGATGCTTTTCTTATTTTTAGCACTGCATAGCTGTATCGGATGTTTTCTGTATTTGTCTCCATTCTCATCTTTTAATCATCTCTGTTTACTTCCAAATTGACCAATTTTCCCGCTACTAGACAAATTTTTGGCAAGACAAATAATAAACAAATAGAAGATTGTAGACAAAAAATCAGTTTTTTTTTCCTTTTTTTTTTTTGGAGGTAGCTTTATACGGTTATGAGTTTATCCAATATTATTCATTGAAGAAAAAACGTCATTTCAGAAACGAGTGGCATATAACTCAGAAGCTGATATTAAACGAGCAGAAGCTGAAATTAACAAACAGCCGAATAAAGAACTGTTGGAGCATAACCGGAAACGCCATATCGAATTGAAATGCGCTGATTTTGAAATGCTAATGGAAAACAAAGTAAGTTATCCTAAAAATGAAGAACTTTTGCAAAGTACTGCACTTAAAACAAAGCATCCAAAGGAAGCACTCAAAGTATTGCAAAATATTCAGAACGCTAAAATTGACAATTGTCTTAAATATTTTATTAAGTATGCTATTGTTTACATATATATTACTAAATAAATAAATTTGCATTGTTCTTATGCATAATGAAATTTTAAATAGCATAAAATTTTCTTGTGCGAAGAGAATTTTCTTTGATGTTATCTTCAGTTTTGAAGTCGAAATTGATTTATAGATTACTTATAAATCTTAAAACTATCTAGAAAATTTTGGGTTTTTAATCTGTGCTTCATTCCTTAATTGGTCAGTATTTAAGGAATAAATTCTCAGGCATGAAAATTTATCGATCATAGATTTTTGAAATATTTAGGGATTCGATGAAGCTGAAATCCAGAAGAAAGTGAATGAGTATCGGAAACTTCTTCAAAGCCAAGTGGCGTCTGGAGAACTGGATATAGATGCAGAAATGGATAATCGTGATACGCATGTTCGTGCTAAAGCTGCTATAGAAAATCGTGGTCGGATGCGCGCTGCACTTGGAATTAAAGATGATTTTGTCGAAGGAACATCTTTCGAGAAGTTTGTTTTGTTCTTTTGAATTTTTTTTCTTTTTTTTTCGTGAAAATTCTTTAATCCAAGTTTTATATGAATCTTTACAATAAAAAATTATGTTCGTTGTAATACAGTCCACATTAATTTTACTTTCCTCAATTTCATCATATTATTAATAGTATTAGCTGTGGAGAAAAAAATTCTTAACTTTTCGTTTGCGATTTTTTTTTTTTTTTTAAATAGTTTGAGATGTTAAAATTGTTAAACGTATAATGCAAACATTTTAATGTACATTCCAATTCAGTGGAAAATTTTCTCTTTTCGTCTGAAAACATGAACTTTTGCAAGAAGAATTAGAACTGCAGGAGATATGTTTAAACGAGTTCAGGATTATTGATTTTTAGATTGAACAAAAGTGCCAACTTGAAAGTCGACGAAATTAAAGAAGACGATAATAAGAAAAAGAAAAAAAAGAGTGACGAAGTAAATTCTTTTTCTTTGAAGTTTCGTATTCATTAATTTTTCTGCCATGAAATCTTATCGTTAAATGCCTCGTCAAAAGTTTTGTCAAGTGGCATTTGTTATTCCCTTATTCTCTGTAGATTTATGAAATGATTTTTGCATTTTGCAATAATATTCTATTTCATTATGGAAAATTGTCTGGATGGGTAAATTTTTGAAGAAGATAGTTATTTAAGTCTTAAGTTAAGTTTATTTCTGATAACTGTTGTCATGTAAAAGCGCTTTCAAATCAATATTTTTCAGATGAAAAAAAGTGGAAAGACACGAAAAACAGTATCATCTTCGTCATCTTCCTTGTCGTCATCATCTGAGGAATCATCCGATGATTCGTCAGAATCCAGCTCAGATAGTGACAACAGTTCATCTGATTCCGTTGAAGAATCTTCTAGTGATTCTTCTAGCGAAAGTAATTCAAGTGAAATATCAAAAGCTAAAATACGAAAGAAAGTTAAAGACATACCGCATAATGAAAGGAATCTGTTAGACAAAGGCGAAGATTCGTAAGTTTCTTCCTCGTCTAAATGTGTATTGTTTGAAATCAAAATTTATTCATATTTATTGTTGTTTAACTATTTTCACTGTTATGACTAGTGGTGTTAAATCTTATAATTTTATTCTAGCAATGATGATTATAATGGCTTTTCAGAAAAGCTGATCGTGAAAGACATCTCAGGCGTGATCCACCTAATTATTATGACCGTTCTTATCGTCATAAACGTCACAATAATGATCATGTTGGCTCTCGAAGGTAGCTACCTTTCCACATTCTGTGCATTAAAATGTGCAATTATTATATGCAATTTTCGCGCTGAAAAATATGAGTTATTCCTTAAATTTATCATCTAACTATATTGTCTCATCTTAAGTGTATAGTTTTCTGAAGAAATTTTCCAGGGCCTTAGTCCTTAATATATTTTTTTTTTTCAGTTCAATAATTTTTTATGACATATAGGTTTGGCCGATCATACGATCATAATGGTGGAGGTCGACGTGACTGGTGTACTCGACGCTACGATCATCGAGATGATTTGCATCGTCGAAATGATGCAGGAAGTAAGATTTTTCAGTTCATAATAACTAAATAATTATTAAAAATAAGCTGCATAAATTTGTTATTTTTGGTGTACCATCGAATGAGCATGACGAAAAGTCACAAGTCTTTGAAAAAGAAAGGGATGTAATCAATTTGAATCGAGAATATTTCAGACGAAATAATCAAATTTTTATTAATAGGTGATCGACGTCGGAAGCATGATCATAATGAGAAAAGATATCATCAGGAGAAAGAAAAACGTTCGCATCGTAAACATCACGATTCTTCAGATTCAGATACTGATCGCAGACACAAACACGATGAGGCAGATCGTAATGACAAAGAAGATCGGAAACAATTGAGACAGCGTAGTTCTAGTGTGGAGGAGAAAAAAGATAGTAGGTCGAAATTGAGAGAAAACATTCTAGACACAAAAGAGATAAAAGAAGAACCTGCATTAAGTCCTAATTCTGTCTTTGAGGAATCAAGTCGTAGTACTAGAAATAAAACTCCAGTTTCGCAATCCAATACTGGTGAAATAACTTTACCGGAAAAACAAATCATGGAAGGCGTTAAGATGGACATTGATGTTCAAAAATCGAAAACGAAAATAAATAGCTCTGATGAAGATGAAGTAAAACGAAGTTCTGACCGTAAACGATCACGTTGCCATTCGTCGGAGATCGGCGATAATTCAGAAAAAAGATATCGTCATGATACTCCAGAATCTGAAGATGGAACCGAAAGTAATTCTAGTTCTAATGACGAATTCCTACATCATTCAGATAGTGCACGCAGTTCTACCACAACATCGAATGGCAGCGCAGCTGAACATATCTTTAATGAAAATTCAGATGAGATATGCTCACCTTCACATTCTCCTAAAGGAACACCAGAGATAAAAGAACGCAGTAAAAGACTAGGGAGTCGCGAAAGAAAAACTCATTCACCAGAAAATAAACATGAGAGATCTAATTCTAATAAATCCACCCGAAAACATAAATCATGTAAAGATTCTAAGGATGGAAACAACTACAGAGGACATGGATCAAGAGGAAGTTTTTCGGAAAGTTTAAATCGCAATCTTTCGAGAGTAGAATCTGATCATGACAATTCGGAGTCTGATAAACGCAATTATTGTCGCTCAGATAATTTTCGCAAATACAAAAAACATTATACAAAGTCAAGTGAATCCAATTCCCGCCGTTCGGGAAGTGACGAGTCCAGACATCATGGCCACCATCGTTTGACTTCTAGTGATCGGATTCATAGATTATCTAGACGGAAATCGCATTCCAATGATTCAATTAAACGTAAAAGGCATGATAAAAGTAGATCTAGAAGTCATTCCAAACGTCAAGTAACTAGAAGCCGTAGTCCATCACGACGACACCACAAACATAGTGAAAACCAGCTAATCTCCTCTCACCAAGATATTCACAAAGCTGCTAGCGTTTTGTCTCGAAAGCGATCATATTCTCCAAAAAACAGTAACACGAAACGTTTTACATCAACGTCTGAATCCAAGAAATCTGAAAATTCAAAAAGTGTGGAAAGTTCTGAAAGCGTAGAAAGCACTAGTGAAGAAGAAGAGCATAGTAAACGTCGTCGACATGATAGTTCTACCTCGGAGGATGATGACGAAGATACCGAAGGACTTAATAGCAAACGATCTCGTCGTTCCAGTGGAAGCAGTAGTAGTTCCTCAAACAGTAGCCAATCGTCAAAAACACGAACCGGCCAGAAGTCTAATGATTATGGAAAGAAACGACATCAACAACATGCATCCATATTACGTGAACCAGTTGATGAAAGTGATTGATGAAATCAGTGAAGTTAGTTTTCATTACTTTCGTTATTTGGAGATTTTAAATTAGAGTATTGAGAACAAAATAATTTTTGCTTTTCGTTTCGTATTATATGAAAAAAAAAATAGTTGTATTTATCTTTTTCAGTTTTGCTAACAAAAATAACTGAATTATGGAAATGTTATATTAAAAGTTATATAAGATACATAAATATTTTATTCTTTTATGAACTGTCTTTTTTTAAATGATAATCACTTCTTAAAATTTTTGCTTGTTAGCAATCTCATTTTATGGAAACACGAGCAGCATCACATTTGCATTCTTAATCAAATGTTGGCCAATATCATTAATTATTAGCCATTGTGTCGTTAAGGAATATTTTTGACAGCTGAATTCAAAAGCCTCTGTTATTATTTCAATGAATCCTTCAGGGGATGAACTTAATGTGATATGATGGAAAATATACTTATCGCGAAATATAACAGTGGCAGTTGTTCTTTGATATACTCTTATTGAATCATATTTTAATGTGTTTATGATAAAATTCTTATTCATTTTGATTACAGTTTCAAGCTGATTTCAGTGATGTTTTCTATTCTTTTTGCGAATTGTTTTCATGTTCAAGGTCCAGAATAACGCAGTTTTCCAACAGATTTGCTTTTTTGGCTTAAATCTCCATATTCCTAGAAAAAAAATCCAATTTGAGCTGTGCAGAAATTTATTTTCCCAAAATTAGTTTTCTGGTATCATTGTCAGGAAAGAAATCAACCAGTGTATTTTCTTGAAAATAAAGTTTAATTATTAAATTTCCTGTAATGATACTAGAGAGCATGAAAGACATTACACTAATAGGAAGTTATTTGAAGCATCATATCACATGTAATTACTACCATCTGTCGTAAAATGAAGAAGGAAAACATGCTGTAATTTTTATATTCTTCAGTATTTTAATTTTTTTATATTTTGGATATATTTTGCTTTACGTTATGCGAATTATTTTGGTTAAAGGATACACTTTCCTTTTTCCTACTTAAAAATTTCTATTTCAATGTGGTTTCAAAACTACAAATGGAACCAGCTGAATTGTCGAGTTTTTGTATTTCATAATTTTTACAGATCTTTATAATTTTTTGTTTGTGAAATGCTTTTGTGGAGTGGAAATATTATTTTTCAGGCACAGATGAAGTATTTTTCTGGTTAGCTCTGCAGTTTATATTTAAAAATTCATTCTAATTAGCAGTAACTCATAAGAATTTTTGAAGACTGTTTAATTGATCTGTACATATTTATTTATTATTTACGAAAGATCATCTAATTATGAAATACAAGTTTAGTATCCATAAATGTATTCTCGTGAATGGTACAGAGTTGACTATAAATAACAATATCTTATAAGCTATATCAAAATAATTTTTCAAAGCGCAGTTTACTCAATACTTTTGTATTATATAATTATTCTTTAACTAACGAGTTTCGCATATATAAATTAGAGACTAATATACTCTCAAGGAATAGATAAAATTGTCTTGGATTACATAACGTATTGAAGTACGTAGTGACGAATATTTCATTTCAATTTATTGAAATACTTAGGTATTTTTGATGATTGTTTTAGCACTGGTATCGCTTTCTGATTTTTACATTTTCTTTATTTTTTAATGATTAGATTCACCTCATTGTTTGAAAATTTTCCCTGTTTATTTCGTAATTTAATTACCTAACTGAAGGATTTATGAAAATAGCAATTTTGCAGGATAAAGAACTTTTTTTTTTTATTTTATTTTTAAGCTAAAATTTTTTTTTGCGATGGAAATACTCTGAGTGAATGTTAACAATTGAAGTTTGGTTGCTAAAATCAAATATTTCTGGTAACTGCTATCCCTGTTCATTTATTGGCACATCCTACTTCGCAATTTTTGGTTTTATTTTGATCAATTTCTTTTATCACTTGACATTGTCATTTTATTTGTCGTCTATGTGTCATGAGGAATCTATTATAGGTGGTTCATTTGCTGCTGAAATTATTGATTTTTTTTTATTTTGATTTTTGTTTGATGATAAAATGATATATTCAGCATGGTTCTGTTCTTTGCAAATCACTAAATCAATTTAAAGATATCTAAATGTTGTTTTGGATATGGTAAAGGTTTATATGTGCCTAGATATAACAATAATCAATGAAATGCATGATAATTGGATTCTATTGCCTTGGATATCATATTTATCATTTTTTATAAAATTTATCATTTTTCTTAATTGAAATTTATCGTGGACGCATTGAGAAGTAAGATTTGATTAAATTTGGTTGAGGATTCATAAGAGGAGTTTACTTCAGTGATACAAATTGATCTGCTGTTTTGTACAGTTAAAAAAAATCATTTGGTTAGCAATTGAATGAGAAAATTTTGCGATATTTTTTTTTTTGCAAATGATTGATATTTCAGTAATTAAATTTAGAATAAATTGAATGCTACGGGAAATATGTCCATTGATTTGTGAATTAAACAGAAATTTCTTACACTTATGACTGATGAAAACGTTTTATTCAAATTTGATCAGTAATTAAACAATACATGATCATATTTCAATTTCTGTTTAATTCATTCATTTAAACAAATTTATGAATTTATAAAGATTTATTTCGACAAATCTGGAGATATAAAAATATAAAGTTAGACCTCATAATTAAGCACACAGTCAAAAAGAGAGTTTACTTTGCAAGATCTTTACAGAATTAAAAAGATATGTTATTAACTTATTATCGAAATTGGGTTATTCTTATTAGCAGTTTTAATGCCATAATTATTAATTAGGATTCAATATAATAATAGTATTGGGAATGAGTAATGGTTTAAGTTTAAATAATTATAATAATCATAGACGTTTTTTCTTTTTTTTTTTTTTTTTCGTTTGTTTTATTTTTCGAGATTGAAAATGTTTTCATAATTCTAAGAACTCATTTAACGATACATCAAAACTACACACAAATTTTATCACTTTCACTTATCGAGATTATACTGTGAGAAAAATGTCATAAATTGATTTCTAGAATTCTAATTTTTTGCTAGCTATTGCATTCTTTCTTTAGAGAATAATGTAATTATCATAAAATTATTTGCTTTATATATTTTTGTTAATACTTCAAAGAACAAATTTTATAGCTAAACAAATTAATTAATTTTAAAAAAGACTACGACAAGTTTTCAGAATTTAAAATTTTTAAATTGGATGAAATAATCTAAATCTTCTAAAAGTAAAATCTTCTTTTTTTCTTTTTTTTTCTTTTTTTTTAATTGAAGAATAAAGCCTATGGTATTGATAGAAATATCATTTGGATTTACAATGCAGAAAAATTTATGTCAATTTTTCAAAAAATTAGTCATTAAAAAAATTTGCTGAGAATTTCATTAAAAGGAAGAAAAACACTGAGACGTGAAATTTTTGCGTGAATGAATCACAATAAGTTGACTAACTAAATAGCATGCATAATAGGCGTAAATGGTGCATTATAAAAGTCGAAACATAAGCGTAGAAAATGTTATCTATTCTAGCATGACTTTTCACTTCAAAAGAAAAAAGAAAATGCGACATTTCAGAATTAAATGTATAAATTTCAAAAATATCAGTGACATTGAACTGCTTCTTCTTTTTACAAAAATTAGAGATGTGTGACCTTCTGACTTTCGATTTGGCATACTGTATCGTTAGTTTCAGATGTTTGATTATTGGAACTATCCGTGACAGTTTCAGGAAATTCTTCAACTGCTTCTGCAACTTCCATTGTTGATTCTTGAGTCGATCTTTCTTGTGATTTCTTTTCCGTTTGACTTTCTTGCTAAAAAAAAAAGAAAGGAAATATTAAAATGTGAATAAGTTTTGATTACAAAAAGAAGTAGTAATAACCTTTAAATTTTTAAAAAACTAATTTTCTTGAAAAGAGCAGAAATAACAATTCGATTATAACTTAATAAGATCAATTATTATTATTATTACTATTCATTAAAAAAAATGATTCTTCTTATACATAAACATTTTAATTTTTTACAATTTAATATAGAGCGTTTCAATTTTTTTTTCCCATTTTTTGGATTTCCGATTAATTCCGATTATTCATTCTTCTAATAATATTGCAACTATATGCACAATGTGATTATATTTTCTTCAGATTTCTTGAAAAAGTATAAAATCAAAGAATTCATAAAAAAAAAATAGAAATATTCGATTAATTTGTCAATTGACTGATTGTTAATACTTTAGAACTACTACTTATTAGTAAACAGATAGTTTACAGAAATTTTGCGGGAACCAAAATGCTTATTTTGTTGCTACTAACCATTTTTGCTACGGTAATAATGAGATTCACAAAAATTTTGAAAAGAAAAATAAAAGATGAAATGTTAAATAGTCAATGATATACTTACCTCATCATCACCATCATAACTAATTTTTCCTGAATTTTCTGAATTACTCTCCTCTTCCTTTTCTATGGATTCATTCTCGACTTTACTCGTTTTCTTGCGTAATTTTCGTCCTTTCTTTCTACTTTGCAATATTTTATTGTCACACTCATCGTTTGGTGAATTTGACGAATTTCTGGAACTACTATCACATTTTTGCTTTCGGTTTTCATCTTCTTCTGGAAGGATAGCTAATCCATGACGTTCAAATGGTTGTTGCTGTTGCGTACCATGACATTCTAAAAGTTAAAAATTTCATTTTGTTAAATATGAAAAAAGTTATTATTATTTTTTATTATTTACCTTGCTTTAACTGTTATTTAATGTTAAAATAGTTAAATTTTAAACTCATATTTTTCGTATAGAATAAAATGGAGTGAATTTCCAAAAGAATTCTCTGTCCATTATCAAATTTATGAGAAGAAGAATTGTCTTCTGAAAATATGCGCTTTTAATTTTTCAAAATATTACTTGATTTAATGCTTATTTCACTTAATACTGGAAAATCAGCATCAGTTACAGATTCTATGCGTGATGTAAAACGCGACATTCGGCGTTTGAATGCATTCCGAATATCATTCACTGTCGTACTTATCGATGAAGTCCTTCTAAAATCGCTTTGATATAATGGTAATAATTAGTAAATAAGTATTTTTTGTTTTTTTTTTCTTTTTTTTTTGTCGGGAATTAATTATGAATAACGAAAATTATTAATTTTGATAACAAAACGAAACTTATTCGATAATAAAAGGAAATTTATACTCTTAATTAAAAAATAATTACTCATTTTAAATTATTATTTATAACAACAAAAATTTTGCAGTTTACTACTTTATCATATTGCAGGAATTAAATTGAATTGTTGCAAAATAAAGTGAAATTAATAATCTTGGAAATGTGAAGCAAATTCGGAAGATGGATAATTCAGCATTAGTTAATTTTTCGACAATCTAGCGGAGATTTAAGTCATGCAAGGTGTGAACTATACGATATTAGATAGCCATAGACCTACACTATGTATCTATTAATCTAATAAAATGTATAATTTGATAAGTTAAAAAAAAAAAAATCAAAATTTTCTAGTATATTAGAAGAGATTTGTTATCATTTAAAATTTTGCCATATATTATTGTTGCAGCAAAATAATTGTAAATTATTTTAACTTACCGTCTACCATCATATTCACTACTTGCTAAATCACTATCCGAATGTTGAAGCAACACTTCTTTCATTATCATTTGTGTACTTGTTCTTCGACTAAAAATGGAAAAGTTTAAAATTAAAAAGCAAAGCAAAAAATTGATTCAATTGTTGAAAATTGAAAGTTATCGACAAATTGTTTTGGAATTCATCTAAAAAAGCTGTTATAAGATTAGACATATAAAACATTCATTCAAGAGAAGAATAAGTGAGAAAATATTAAATGAAAATCATTACATTGCTAAATTTCATTATTTGAAGTTAAAATTCTAAAATTAAAAGAAAAAAAAAAGAAAAAGAAATAATGACATTAGTTTATTCAATAAGATTGCAAATGCAAAAATTTAATTTTTAAAAAATTTAAAAAACAACTCAGTGTTTGAAACTGATCCAGTTTGCGGGTTATAACGTTCGTTGACTGCATCAATGCTATACATCGGTTCCGGTGTTTTCAACAACCAAAATTGATCCTTAATTAGTGGTGGTTCCCATGTTTGATCTGCTATTGTCATACCAACCTATGATTGACCAACAATAAGAAATTTAGGTTCAACTAGATTTAAAAAAAAAAATTTCAAAAGTTAAATATTTACTTCAAACAAATCGAAAAATTATTTGTCGAAAAAGTTTTATAGATTATTCAAATATACGAATGAAGAAATACAAAGCATAAATTTTTATGTATTTCTATAAGCATAAGTATATGAATTAATCTTGATATATTTAAATATTTCAAATAACATATTTGTTTCACTTTCTCCTGAAATATACCTGTAAATTACGATCGATAAGCCAGTTGATTTCCAAATCATCGTCATCATCACCGAATGGATTCATTAAAACTTCAGCAACTTTCATCCAACCCATATAAAATATGAACTGACACATTGATATGAACGGTATATGGGTGTTAACCTGAAGAAGGTATACGCAGATTTGTTGAGTTATATTTCAAAATTGAAATGCAAAAATTATTTTTTTTAATTCTATAATTATAACTGTCGAAATAATATGAACAACATCAATAAGTAGCACATAATAAGTAGTACTATGTTTAATAAGTAGTACTAAACAATTATCAATTAGATTAATTAGAATTAGAATTAATTAATTCTAATTGATCTAATCGATAATTTCGATTTGTTGTATGCTAAAATTCAACATTTAATATGTTTAAATTTAGAACCCATAAAATATCATATATAAACGATAGATTATGAATTTTATTATTTTTTTTAATCCTTTTTTTTAAAATTTTTTTTCTTGCAGAAATGTAAATTTTTAAAAATTTTTTCTATAGAAAATGTCAGTTACTTAATTTGTATATTTCAATGAACCATTCAAACTTTGCAAAAAAAAGAAAACCGTATTGTTTTTGTTTTATTTAAGTTATAATATCATTTTATTACTATGATCGAATTTAAAATTTAAATTTTCACAATTCACTTCAAAATAATTTGTTAAATTAGAAAAAAAGGAATCAGAAAAGGAAAAAAAAGTGAAAACGACAAACTGTATCGATGTAATTAGCATTAGGCGATGGTGCAATATTCTGATGTCCCATTAATGCAAGAAAAAAATACAATCGAACAGTTAGGCACATCACTTGAGAATAAACCAACGGTATCGGCACCCAATCGTATACCAGTAATTCTCCTAACTGTGATCGAAAATCATTGATTTTCTAAAATTAAAAATTTTTATTCCAAATTAATTATTAAAAATGAAAATTCGTTTATTTTCTCTCTATTTTCTCGTCTTTTTCTTATTTAAAAAACACTTTCGATTTCTTTTGAATTAAACTTTTACACTATAAATATCTTGTAATGCTTGTGGACTATCGATGCGCTTTTCTTTATATGCTCGTCGTGCTAATCCCATTGCCCAATGTATTGGCACCCAATATTTGCGATTTATTGAATCAATTGTATTAAATTCCATTAGTTCAGTTTCTGTTACATAACCTGAAAATTTCATTCTAATAGAATTACGAAAAAGTTTATTTAATTTTAATAAAAATAACGATTATTTCATTCGCATCTCTTGCAATTTTCCAATCAATTTTATTTGTTATTATCAAAACTGTATGCATTCAATTCAATTTTATACAAAATGTTCTCTTTAGAAAAAATAAATTATATGAAGCATTTGGTTGAATCATTTGCTTTATTAATTTAACAACCAATAATTGAATCATACTGAAATGATGCGCAATTATTAGTAAATATTTTTTCGATTTATTTAGAAGCATTATTTTGCAAATACTCTAAAAAAAAATTAATTATGTTAAGTTTATAAATTTTATGAATGAATTGTAAATAATTAAAAATTTACCAGAAGTTACTAATGTTTCCAATGACGGAAATCTTCGACGTATTACTTCACTGATATCACGAAAAACAAGCACCTTAAAAAAGAAACAATTAAAATTTAAAGAGTACATATCAAATTTCATTTCCAACGGGTGGAAATTAAACCATAAAATTAAGGAACTATAAAGTATAAGGCAACAAAAAAAAGATGGAAAATGTTAATGTCTAGTTTTGAAATAATTTATGATAATGAAGCATTGCTACAATGAGTTAAGCTGTTGTAATCTTTAAAAGGAATTCGAATCCTATTTGGTTTGAACGATTTCTTCATTTATTGCAGGATAATTTTTAGCACTTTCAAAATTATCAATTCAAAAAATATACTTCCAAAAATCAAAATACTGCATTAATTATACTACAATAAGAAAAAGGAAATTTTCCTATCTTTATTTACAAATTTTTTGCAATTTTCTGATGTTTTTTTGAAATCTTTAAAATTTTCTTTTCAATCTACCTGATGAAAAAGTAAATAACGAATTATGTTGCGTCGTAATAATCGAGCATGATCATCGCTACCAGAAATATATTTGCATACAAACAAAGCTGATCTATAAAAATATTAAATCAATTATTTATGTTTCTTTTTGTACACTCTGTAACTACAAATAATTAATTAACAATTAATTACTACATTCTGATGTTAAATTTCTTATCACTAGGATAGAAATTCTCTAAGTAAGAAATTTTACATAGATGGGTTCAACTTTCTTGATTAATGATTTAATACTTAATAATCTCAATAGCCAACATCATAAAGAGCGCAAATTTATTGTATTTAACTGAAATATGAAATAAGTAAAAAATAGTTCATATCATAAATTACTCATAAATAAGGGTTAAATTGAATTATTTCTATCCAATTTGAAATAAATAAATGAAAATAAATTTAATAAATGATATAAACAAATAAACACTTACGGATCAATCCAGCCAATGTTACGCAGTGAAAACCAAAACCTGTTGACAACAACGTTGATAAAAAAGCCGAGCATAAAGGTTATCGGCATTGTATCGGTATATTTTGTAAACAAACGACATATATTCTCAAACACTCTACAGAAAAAAGAAAATATTTCCTTTCTTTTCTTCCATTTATTCTGATTTTTATCATCCAAAAAATGAACATTCTTACTTGCACCAATTTCTTTCTTTTTTTTTTGATTTTAGAATAAACCAGTTTGGTGGAATGAATTAAGCTTAACAAATGAAATAACAGCAATTAATATTAGAAAATTTTTTCAAGAAGTTAATTTATGCTGACATATGATATTGACTGATAATTTTGACAATGCAAATTTTTTTTCTGTTTATTACAAACTAATGCCACAGTTTAAATAAAATTTCGGATTTGTTTTGTCTTTGTATGTGTGATGTGATCTCTTATATTTCTCTTTTTTCTCCAAAAAAATTTTTTTCAAAAAAGGTGAAAACGTTTGAGTCATTTGAGTCTATAAAATGCATGTCGCATGCATTTTATAGTAAAGCAAAAAAGTAAACATTTTTGCAGCAAAAGAATGTTAGCGATGAAGCAAAGATTGTCTTTTTCCGTTTCATATTTGCTTTATTAAATCACACCTTCGGTACGATTCCATTAATATAAAATTGTACAGGATAGAAAGACATGCATATGCAATCATCCATAACACAAGTTCGTTAACGATTGATTTCCAAATACTGCCCCTCCATCTGTAAGATAGAATAATAATAATTAATAATTAATATAATGAAATTTATTTTAATTTCACTTTTTCAATACTGTCACTTCCATCTAATATTACACTTGTCACGTGATTGCAGTAAAAGTTTCATGTTGTTCTGGAAATGTGAATAAGTTATTATTGAAATTATTGATATTTAAAATGAAGGCATTGCGTAAATTTCATTCTATTTAGCAATAAACATTAATTAATGTCATTGATGAATGCTTGAAAATATGATTTGTCATAATTATAATACCTATTTTTCCGAGAAAATTAATTAAAAAAAGAAATAGAAATCATTTTTTTACAAAACGATTTGCATGTTCACTTTTTTTTTGTTAAGAAAGAAAAAATAATGAATTTAAAGAAATAATCACTGTTTTGAAAATGAAAAAGAAAATATTTAACCTGAAGATTAATCTACCAAAAGTTGAAAATCGAACAGTACTAACATCGGCCGAATATGTTACTGTCATATTCTCGTGTTCGAAGTCAAAATCAATACTGCAAATGGTGATCAGTAGAATATTATCTTTTCTGAGCGCCTATTTTTGAACTTTGTTAAATTGTTGCTCTCAACTTAAAACAGATAATAATCATTATTGAATGATAACTGCTGAGCAATCCAATCATCGAATATCATCTATTTTGCGATACGGATATTATTGCAAGTTGAACATGTTCATGTACAGGCTTTCGAAATGGCATTCTTAAAGCTCATCATCTCTATCTTTTCCGCCTAAGAAATTATTGATTAAACTACCATTAATTTGGAAATCCTAATTTAGCCTAAATAAACAATACTAAAACTTTTTTTGATTTTTTCGATTTTTTTTTTTTAAATTATCCCTTCATATTTTACTTCAACCAATTCATGTATTTTTCTTTTATCTACAAGATATCTAAGAAAATTTCAACAGGAAAATCAAATTTATTTTAAATAAAAATTCTAGAAAATAAAACAACTGATAAAATATGATAGAAGTTAAATTGCTATTTTTTTTCAAAAAAGTTTTTTCTATCATTATTTAACTCATATAGATATATAATATGAATTAAGATTGTCTTCTAAGTTCGTAAATCAATTTTTTATTTTAGTACAGGATTGTAATGATGTCAATTAAGATAAATAGAAAGTGAAACTAAGCTAAGCAGAAATATAATTAAAATTAGTGCAAATTATCAAGGAGAATGTAAAATTCATTCAACTTTATTCTAGCCTAATCAATTCATAATTTTAATGGTAATTACTAATTTCTATCTTAAAGCTAACTTTAGCTTGTTTAGGCCTAGAATATTAATTGATTAAGAAAAATTTATTCTCAACATTTAAACTACATTAGTTGAAGTATTGTGGTGATAAAAATTGCTGCACATATATCAATTCCTAATCTTAATCATATTTTCTAATTTCTACTTTCAAATCAATTCTAGTCTGTTTACGACTAAAACATTGAGTAACTGCGAAAAACTTGTTCTTAGTATTTAAGAGAATAATGTAATAGTTAATGTATTATATCGGTAGAACTTGTTATGCATATAAAATATTCGTTTACTTTATAAGAAAAACTATAATAGAAAGAAAGAAACGTATTGAAAAGCACTGTAATATAGGGGTTTGGTGTATTCGGTATGTGGAAAATGTAATATATGTAATGTGTATATATATGCACTATGTTTACCTATCATTTTTCTCAAGCTTCTGGAACGGATGATAATATTTATTAAAATATTCGAGGGAAAAAAAAAAGAAAAACAAATTCCTCATAAATTAAATCAGTCTATCTATTCATTACTTGCCCTGATTCGGTAGCAAATTAAGGCATAAAAATTTGCAAATGATAAAATTTGAGGGCGATAAAAAATCTCAGCTCATGTTATAAGTCATCATTGCCATTTTTCTTTCTGGTATCATAAAATTTACAGAATTTTCAAATTTCCATTGATTCCGTATGATACGCTTATAAAAAGTAATATATGTAATTTTTGTTCATGTAGAAAAATAAGTTATTCATTGTGGAAGAAGGAATAAAAAACAAATAATATAGTCATAATGATATTCATTGACTGTAAACATATTTTGACATGAAAGAGAGGAATTTGAGAAAAAAAAATTCCTCGCATTTCTATAAAATTATTGATCAAAATGAAAATCATTCTTGTTATGCGTGGAAATCGATCGATGTGATGTTGTTTTTGTAGACTAATTAATTCGATGTATAATGAATGCTGTTTTATTGTGCTATTTCATATAAAAATTGATTTTTTTCCAATGCAAGAATTAATTCATGCATAAAAATTTTAGAAATGTTTTTCTCAAATTTTTAAAATTTTTAAAAGATTTTCAAACTTTTATTCATTCTTTTTTTATTATCAATAGGATAAGAAGATGAATCACTTCGCCGATTTTTTGATTTGCCTTCATTGAAATTCATGATGAACTGAAGAACAGAATAAAGAGAGCGAGGAGAAAGAGAAAAGCATGAAATTTTTAATTTCGATTTAAAATTCTCACGATTCGCACATCACAGAATACGGTATTTGACTTACACGTCGCATGCATTGAATGTGGTCCCATGTGGTCTAGTGGCTAGGATTCGTGGCTTTCACCCACGCGGCCCGGGTTCGATTCCCGGCATGGGAATTCCGTATGTTTTGCAAGAATAATTTTCTCAAATATTCTTTACAGTAATGGTTTATATAAAATAATCATAAATTTCAGTTAAAGTGTATATTAGACTTTCGGTTTTTGCCGTATTATTATATGCTAATAAAAGTTAAATTTGAAATATCACTTCAGATGACCACAAGTTCTCTTTGTCTGAAATTTTGCAGGACAGCATTTCTTTTCTGCTGTTCGAGATGGCATCCAAGAAAGTTGGCTGAATTAAAAAAGTAAAATATATATCAAAATTTCAATAAATCAAGCGTACAATACATCAAGTATTATGCAATTTGAAAATTTTCATCTATCAATTTTAAAGATATTGGCGTTTTCGATCTTCTGCAAAATTTTAAAATTTTAAACTAAAAATTATTAGATATCCTTCGCAATGGCAGAACTGATCAATTAAGATGTCTGATAATTCTTAGTAATTAATAAATTTTTTATCGTTTTTTTTTTCTGAATATAATATTAAAAAAAAAGTTATTCATAATAATTTCTAAAAAAATTGATTATTTGGAGTAAATTTTGCTAATTTCTAGATGATTCGATTCCTGCAGTATAGTATCTTTTGATTGTAATTTTCTAGTTTTAGAGATTATCAACATAATTAGTGTAACTTGTACTTCAATTTAATTCCTTATGGTAAATGGAGTCTGGATCTTTTAAGCTTGCATAGCTTTTTTCTTTTTCATTCTTCGATTTCTTTTTTTTTTTTTTTTTTGATTGCCCGAGCATGTTTTATTGCATATTCTATAACTCTTTTAAATTTCTTATCACTTTTGTTACCAATATCTATATTACTTGGATCTACCCTAACTTTACCTATCAGACCCACCAATATCTTGTCATCAAAACCCTCTTTATTTATCTCTTCTATTAAGAGGGCTTAAGGTCAAGAAGCGCGAAGATAATTTAAAATGAACCAACAAGCCAGTAAACATGTTTGCCGCCAAAATAAACAGAAGGACAAGCATTTTTACTACCAAATGGAGAAAGATGTTTACTAACAAAGGATAAACATGTTTCCCGCCAAAACGATAAACAAGTTTACCACCAAAACGCTCCAAGTAACAGATGAACAAGCGAGGTTAACCAATCACGAGGTGATGCGTTGAAGATCAAGAGAAGAAAAGGATCTCGAAAGGATTTAAAAGATTCGGATTTTGGAGCAAAATCAGTTTTTCGATATCAGTTTTTCGACTGAGGAACAAATAGTTTGGAGTTTCTGCAACGCCCAGAACGACACAGCGATGGCGATAAATAACAATCGAAGGCCACTATTTTTCTCTAGTAGCAATAAAGAAAGAATAATCCAGTGATCAGTTCGATTTGGTTCTCAAATAGTGTTCTCAAATAGTTCTCAAAGTTCTCGTTCTCAAATTTTTTTCTATATTCTCAAATAGTTGTTTGTACCGTACAGGAAGAATCACTCTAAAATAAGACTTTTTACAGAAGGATTTGTCGCTGTCACATATTAACTCAAACTCAACTTTTCCGACATAACTTCCAACTCATCTGAAATATGGATGAAATTCCATCAAGACGCCATTTTAAATCAATTTTTGCTAATTATTCTGGTTATCCTGGTTTGTCTGCAGCTTTTAAAATTTCGGGGATTTTTCGCCATTATGATCACTCTCATCGACAATTTACTTGCACATTGAAGGAAGATGAAGCATTATATGATGCGTTACAGTTGCAAATGAATGAAATTCACAATAATGAGATTGAATGTAATGTTGCGCAAAGGGTAAATTTAAAATTCAATTTCGTCTTCAATTGTAAAAATAATATAATTTTTATTGTTATTCACTTTAAAATGTGGCATTTTAGATTTGGGGAAGACTATTTGCTTTAATTTGACAACTCATCCTAAATATTTTGTCATAGTACGGAAAATTGTGTCAATTAAATAACGAAGAATTATACTTCTGACTAGCTGAACTTCGTTTGTTCAAAATCTTAAATTTCCTAAATTTCTTAAACACATGCCTTATCTATCTTAGTTTAAAATCTTAGATATCGGAATATTCTGATCTACTTTTGCTTTGAAATTTTGCCACAAAATTGCATTCGAATACATGCATGTTTGACCAAATCATCCTGAATATTTTGTCATAGAAATTACAGGAAATTGTGCCAGTTAAATAATGATGAATTATATTTCTAATAAGCAAAATTTTATTTCCTATCTAAAATCAAACTACGAGGCTATAGAATAAAATTGTAAAAACTGACATTATGAACTATTTTAAGCATCAATCAATGACTCTATCGAAAATGTAGGTACTCTATAACCTATATTAATGGCAAAAATATTGCTGAATTATTTGATATGCAGATAAAACGAACAGGTTTTTACGCAGCTCGCGTAAATGATTCTTGGAAACGTGTACGTGTTGATCAGATTGATTATGATACAAACCTATGTCGGATTGAAACAATAGATGATGGGCAATTTTTGACGGTTAACCGTTATGAATTGTTTGTATTGAATCCGAAATTGCTCATTAACCAGTACAAACGAACTTTTGGTGTACGCTTTATATTACCACATAAATGTAGGTTTTTTCTATTCCTACCCAACATTTATTACAATTTAAAATAAATTTTTGGATAATTGTAAAAGTTAAATTGTCAGTAGTATTCATGATTGTATACGAGATTTTCATTATTATTTGTATTATCATTAATATTGCAGCAAAGCAAAATTCTCTAACGGCAGCAGGTTTTGTCGACGGACAAAAATTAAGGAATGGACAATTGGTGAATATCTTCGTTTTTTCGGATTGTGAACCATTCTTAGCGCTTCTCACCGAAGGTTAGTCGACCGAAGTTAGCAAAAGTTAATTGTATAAATAGATCCATGACGTGTAAACAAACGTCATAACGTGTTGGCTTTATTTACATTTTTCCTGTAGGTAAGTGACTATGTCAGCAAAAATATATAGAAATATTATATCAATGATCTTCTGGAAAGCAGACATAAACAATAATTCATTATTTCAGCTTTTGTAAATATTCAAGTAGAAAAATTAACTGATGATCTTGATCCAGGAAGTGCAAGACTTTGGTATGTATTAACATTATCTATAACTAAAATAACTTTTTCAAATATTCGAATTTACTTACTAGAATATATGTATATATATATATATATATATTAAATAATGCTATTTTAATTTTTATGCGCAAAAATCAATCAATACATCTTTTTTAATGCGTCAAAACGTGTAGTGATATAACAGGCGATATTTTTAAGTAATTAGAAAAATAGACAATGTCATTTACTGTCATATAACGGAAGAAACTATGCGATATATGAACATTTCTAACAATTAAATGCAAAAATAAAACGAAAAACTAAAAAAAACGATAATCTTGCGTAATTAATTTAA
>KZ270020.1:284866-316837 GCA_002249935.1 Onchocerca flexuosa | reverse complement strand
AAACAGTGCAGATGCTATCGATGCCACCTAACGAACTTATTTCGACACTTAATTATCATGTTATGGATATGATTAGAATCTTGGATTTTATAAAAGAATCAAAAGGAACCACTACTTTAATCTGAATATTTTAACTTCTGTATACAAATTCTGTGATTCTCTCACTCTGTGAATTTCCTGACTCGAATAAAACAATCCATCTCTAAAGTTATTGTGTTAAAGACTTCGACTTTTTTCGACAAAGAACCAGCATCTCTGACGCGCCATAAAGTGATGAAGTGAAATGCAAATTTCAAAAGACAGTCTTTTTTTTTTTTTTAAATCTCAGATCTTCTGAGAGCTAAAACATTTAATACTCAGGATATGTTGCAAGTTGATTATTCGTTGCAAGAAAGAATTGGGCAGAAAGAAAATAATTTTTATTCTAACATCAGACAAAAGCACAAATTCGTTCATAATAGTACGGATTCCTTCCGCTCAGAAATTTCAATTCTTTTTTTGCTCGTTCTGTGCGACCTGAACATAGCTTCATGAAATCTAAACTAAAAGATGGACGTGAAACTGTAATATACTGCAAAATTTAGCATGAAATAAATTTCTAGTCAACAACTTTATTAGTCTCAGAGTTAGGAAATTAACTTCAGTTCATGAGGACTAGGGGGTTTTACAAATTGGATTCTTTCCTTCTTATTATATTTATCTGTTTAAACTTCGTTGTTTCATAATTTTGGAGGGTCAGTTCAAATTTCACCTGATTCAGAAGCAATCCAATTCTTCTCAAGATAATAATCATATAGAGTGTCCATTTCTTCGGTCGTATACAGTGAAGTTTCAATGGGTATGAAAGGCTCGATTTTTTCTATATCCTATAATAATGCCCAGAACGTCGAAATTCATATCGGTCATAAAACTAAAAGAAATTTTTTTGCACATATCATGAACTGACCTCTCCGAAAAGCTCCAGTGGTGTTTCCAGTGGTACTGTAAGATGATCGCGTGCGTCACTGACTTCTCTTTTATCGGCAACCAACAAACATGCACCATTCGTCTAAAAAAAAAGAATTTTAGTTTTTTTCCAAAAGATTTTCCAAAGCATAAAAAAAAAAAAGAAAAAAAAAAATATGAAAACGTTACATTTAATTATAAAATTCGGGAAAAGTTCCATATCAAGTCAGAATAATCCCGTTAAGTCGATGAACCTACCCAATCATTTTGTAATAATTTTCGGAGATGATGGACCAAGGTAAAATATTTCGGATCTACAAATTTATGATCTCTATCCTTCATTGTTGTTTTACCATAAAGCGAATTTGCATGATCGATTGTTACAAGCAATGGAAATTTGCCAGTGCTACAATGATGCGTTAACTCTCGAAGTAAACCACCAACACAATCTGATGATAAAGAAGGGGCAGAAAGACCCTGAAATGAAATAAAATATGTTGCTGAAATTAAATGAAGCATTTATTTGATTTTACTTTCTCTTATCTCAATATAAAAAAAAAAAAATCGTAGGGTCCCAATTTAACCAGAATTGGAATCATCATGAAAAAAAATAAAAGCTGATTTTATTAAAATGAAGGCTTACAATGTCAACGATATTTGTAATTGGTTCTCCTGCTTTTGTTTCC
Source organism: Onchocerca flexuosa (assembly GCA_002249935.1). Lineage (NCBI taxonomy): Eukaryota > Metazoa > Nematoda > Chromadorea > Rhabditida > Onchocercidae > Onchocerca > Onchocerca flexuosa. Next base: position 315,206 of record KZ270020.1, on the reverse strand, counting down.
TCCACTTTGGACCATTTGTAATGTTTCTGGGCCTTGCATTCCTGTAATTTCATCAAAATTTGGAAGTACTTTATTTAAGACAAGATATAAGCTTCGTGAAAGACTGAACATGGTTGTTTTGATTCCATTTTTTAAATTTGATAGAATTTAACCTTAAAAAAAAGAGATTAAAAAGAACTTTAAGTTTTTCCCAATTGGGTGTATTCATTAGTTTGAATCTTCTTAGTATTTGGTGCCCAAGTTGTGGAAAATCAATACGGCCTTCACGATAAGTTGACGCTTTTACTTCATCATAATCCCTCATAATTGTCATCACTGAAAATTCACATATATGATATAACTTCTTTTTCTTATCGTTTTTAAGGAACTTTCTTTTTAGGAAACCATTTAAAATGTGAAAAAGTAGTGTAAAGTATTACATTATTTTCGCAAGCATATATTAACGTTCTAACAAATTTGCATTTTTGATTTCAAGATAAATTTGCACATCAATTATAGTAGAAAACACAGGTATCCACTCAAGACAATTTCGATTCTCATGATGGGATTGAGAATTAGGGATGCTTCAGTGAGTAATATGTAATTCAGATATTTACAGTAAATTATTATAAAAAGACTAAGACAGATATCAAACAATGTGAAAATGACAGATATCATTGATCCGCTTTGAAAACTAATATTTGTTCTGAATCAAAACTAACTTTCAGGAATTCAGACCGTAAATTGTATGGAACCAAAAATAAAGATAACAAAAAATGGAAAAATATACTGCTAACGCATACTATTTGGTATTGTAAATACTATCCATCCTTGTTTCCATACATAATAAATTGTTTGGAAAACAGTCATCGATTTACCAGTGCCCCATCGTCCCCACAGAACCATGCGTAAATTTGGAATGTCCACACCCACTAACTAAAAAGCAACAAAAAATATTGACCACAGAAATATGATTTGTAATTTTGCCTTATTTTACATCTTTAAAATATGAAGATTATCCAAAAATATACTTTTAAATTATATCGAATTAACATCTTGACAAAAAAACCTCGATTTGATATCACCTACTGCAGATAAAATTTGAGTGTCTTGCGAGAATTTAGCAATTAAAATTTTTTGAAATATGACAGTCCATCATAGTTTTTCGCCAAAATTTCTAAGAAATTTTTCAAGAGTAATAAGGAAGTGAATCAGAAACTTAATATCGAAATTTTTGTTTTTTGAGAAATAAAAATATCCACTGCTTTTCTAAAAGGACATATTCATTTCTTTTGAATTAATCATGGTCTTTCCATGATGTATTTTGCAATTTGAAAAATGACACTGATAATACATGAAATTAAAAGCGAACCTTCAAACATGCGGTTGCTTCAAGTGTTGGTCGCCTGTATAACCAAACACATTCGTTCAATGTTTCCACTTGTTTCCGGAATTTCGGAGGCAACATAAATCGATAATATAATGTATTAATGTCTTCATTGCTCACCTGATACAGGCGACCTAAGTCTTCAGCAGCTAAAGCGGTCTGAAGTTCTACATTTTCATAAAAATAATTAAATTCATAATTTATTTTGAGAAAAAAAAAAAAAAAAAAACTTAAAAATTTTCAAGACATAAAAATATTGAATTATTTCAAAACTGTTCGGTTTATATGGAGAGTTATTGTTCTCAATCTGTTTCATGTCAAAGAATAACAAAGAAAATTTATAAGAACTTCTATGAGAAGTCCTATCCAGGAATAGGCTATTCCATAAAAATACTGTAAACCCAAAACTGCTTTTCTCAAAGAAAACACACCGGATCATTTGTACTTGTTAATCGATAAAATCTGCTGCGCAAAGATATTAATTGAGCCGGTTTCACTGAAAACAATCAGAATGATATTTAAAATCATCCGAAGGAAATTTATATTTTTCTTCATTAAAATTTTTATTTATAAATAATTTAACTCACAAATCACAAAACGCTGAACAAAAGCACTTCGGATCAAATGTGGAAGCGAACTTGCAACCATTCCAATTAATTTTCACGGAAAAATTAAAACTTATAATCCAAATAACGAGCCAAAAATTCGCCACATTCTGGTAACAGGAGAAATCACCTGCTTGCTGAAAAAAATAGCAGCAAAATTGAAAACATCAAAAACCAAAAGCAATCACAGATGAATCATTTAACATATGAAAGCTGATAAAATAATCTGAAATTTTCGAAAAAATAGCATATATATTCACTCCAGACTCACCAACCGACTTTGCAGTAAACCTGTTTTCATTTTGTGAACGAAAGAACATTCTGAATTTCACAAATAGCATTTGCATTGCTTAGCGAAGAAACGAAAACTGTTACATAAAGATGACTGCGTAAAAAATAAAATTATTTCTTTATTAACATATTACACGCATTAATAACATGAAACTTGGGATTAATCAAATTACAAATTATAATGTGACAGAAAATAATCGGTTAATAAAAAGTAACCATAACCAGAATGATATTGATTAAATAAAAGCTGTTAATCAACAGGGATGACATTGAAAGCTTTTAATCAACAGGGGTGACATTGAAAGCATCCATTAACTTTGATCAAAAATAAGTAAAAAGTGTTTCCAGCATACTGTAAAAAATGTGGGTCCAACATTTCAGTACATTCTGATCACCGAATTATTAAAATTACCAGAGTCAAAGCCCATGACAAGAAAAACTATCTCCTAGTTTAGATTTCAATAGATCTAGCTTCAGGAATTGATTAACGCATATTGAAATTGATCACTACTTTCGTATTCTGCCATATCAAGTGCCACTTCGCAACTTTCTCGTACGACACGCTGTAAATAACAATTATTTTTACATTTAAAATCTCTTTTTTCTTTGTTTTAATTTAAAAAGCTATTGCAACTGAAATTTCGATGGAATTAAAATTTTGAAAAACCAATTTTATGACTGAAAAGATAAAAATTTGTGTAAAAAAAAAGTTTTTACAAAATTATTGCAGAATTAGAACAAAAGGCAATTAAATAAGGAATTATTAGCAATCTATGAAATTACTTCAGCGTTACTGCAATTGCCACATCAAGATGCAATTTCATTTACAGCAGTCAAAACTAATCGATTTTTCAACCGAATTCAATTCTGTGATTATTTATGAATATCATTGGCTAAATATATATATATATATATGTTGAAATCAGGTATACCTCGGGATCGTTTCGAAACTTCTTCAACACTTCTTCGCATTCCTTGGTTGCTATTGCTCCTAAAGCTTCGGCACATTCATGCCGCACCATATAATTTTCTTCTTTATTTTCCAGGGATTGTTTTAATTCTGCAACCACTACCGGTGATTGTACTTGACCCAAAGCATAAGCAACTTCATGCCTAAGTAATGCGCTATCTCTACAAGTCAGTCCTGAAACCAAATAAAATATAAATTAACTTCGATTGCATAAGAGGCCATGATTAAAATTGGTAGATTCCAAGTAAGAGAGCAATGATGAAAACTTGTGATATCAACGACAAGGTGGCACAGCTCAATAAATATGAAAACAATTGCGTGAATCCAAAACTTGATAAAGCCTCCGATAATTTCATTAGCAGAATAAAAAGAATAAACATTACTGGTTATTCTGTTGTATCTGAGACAAGCAATGAATATTATACTTATGATCAATCCGCAAATTTCAAAAGCAGAAGATTTTGCAAATATGAAATAAGAACCTTTTGCAAGTGCTTTTATAGATTCATCTGTGCCAATGTTTCGAAGACTAAACAATGCTTGATACCGCTCCCATAACGGTTTTGTTGCATCTGTCAAAATCAAAGAAAGGCTGTCAATATTGGTTTCAGTTGAGGCAGGAGTTGGATCTGCAAACTGGAGTTATATTATCTGCAGAAACTTCAACTTTTCGATATAAATCAAATGGTAACCATATGAGTAAAAATGTCAATCAACATTCCAAGTTTCTTTATTATTAGTAGTTTACATTTTCTTTATCGTCAGAATGTTTCTTTTCTCCACTACTTGCTTAACAAATTTAAATAGCAAATGGTTTACCAAATATATTCTTTTAGAAGTTTTGATATAAAAACTGATGTAGAATCTAATGGAAAATAAAAAGATCTAAAACGATTTCTACAAAAATAAGCCGTTAATATCTAGATTTCTTTTTAACACTCTTTTATTTTCTAAGACTTATGTCCATGACAATATCATTTCTAACATGATGAATTAGGCTCCATTCTATTATTTCACCTTAAATGAAGTTGCAATAGTAATTTCATACCTACTGAATTGTACGGACTTTCTTCCTCATCTTCTTTACGATCGCTTTTCTTTTCTTGAAGCCACATTATCCTTTGCAAGGCTAACCTACATGTTTCTGCAATAGCCTGAGCTTCATCGTTGATGAATTTTTCAAGAACAGTTGCGGAGGAGCAAGAACCAATTGCTCCTAGTGCTTCACCTGCTTCATGACGTACAATAATCTCTGAAATTTATATATTTCAGAAAGTTAAAAGACAATTGTCAAGATCGACTCAATTTCAGTGCTTGAAATTGACACAGAATCCAGTTAACCTTGATTTTCATCCTGAAGTACAGCTTCAAGAATAGGTATTGCTGTTTCATTCTGCGTCTGACCAAGACAATAAGCTAATTCATGTTTCAGAAGGGCGGATGTATCACCAAAACACCGTCCAATCCACTGAACTGAACGATCACATCCGAGGTTACGTAAAATAAAAAGAGCTCGAAATCGCGTACAAAGCGATTGTCTGAAAGAATCTCTGATATCTTATAAATTTCTTTTCCTTCAGCTAAATTTCATATACTTCAAGCAAGAATAAAAAAAAATAAATAAAATAAATCTCGGAATCCGAGATCAATAAATTGCTCTTATCAGCACAGGTTTTTTCTTGAAAAAACAAATAAGAAAAGTTTCAAAAATTAGATTTACTAACCTATCATCTTTTAATAAAAAGTATTATCTAAAATAATTAAGATTTTTATGGAGCTTCGATCAAAATTAATTGTGGTCTCCGCAGTAATTTCTCAAATTTATTGTGGCAATATTCTCTGGGAAGCTAAAGATATATGAAAGTTGACCGTTACTTATATTTAAAAGCTTATAGTTCATAGCATAAGCATTATTTAGATGCTCCATGGATTTCATCTACTACAACGATAATATCTTCAATATGACAAAGCCTAAATATGAAACCGAGAATGAACAGAAAACAAATATTACAAATTCTTTGGGTTCGTACTTGCTATCATTGAGTAATTGGCCAATCATATCAATTTCGGAATCAGTTCGCATTTTCATTGATTCAATCTGTTTTGGATAATCTTCAAATGGGAATATTAATAGGACCAGAAATATCCACGAATTAATTGTAATCTTTTGGAAGATCGCATATAATACTAATTGAATATTTCAAAAGTGATAAGATTTTTAGATGCCAACAAAATGCATTATCAGAAAGATGGAATAAGCCTGAAAGCTATCAAATGATGATATTATTTGACATTGTCAATATAGTTCCAGTATAAATTATGCCATCGAATGGTCATTTACGAATGACTGTTCAATGGCATGAACATGAATCAGTTGCGTCAAATCGCTCTTAGAACGCACCATACGGTACGAACCCAACGTAAGAAACATTCGCAAAGTCCCCTCTAATCGCACCTACCGACCAGACGTTACCAGCCTTCTTGCGTCATAAACCAAATTCCTAATTAACCAATAGGTATTTTACGGTCAGCCGTGAATGCATATTGCATAACGTGAATGACTAATCATGAAATATGTTTGCTGGTACGTGATATACGTGATATTGGCCCATGATTGTATGATCTGGTGTTGTCACGTCAAATGGATACGTTTTTTTCAGTGTTTAGGAGAGATTTGTATTTAGTTATAAATTTACTAATTTTTTTTTGGATTAATTTTTTGCTCTTTTTCTCGAAATTTGAAAGGAAGTAATTTTTTTTTTATGTTTTGATGAATTTAATAAACAAAGTGACGTAAATCATCCATTAATGACCTAGAAAAGCGTAAATTACTTATTTCTTGTGTCTGACATCTTTGATATTAAGAAGAGCTATGATATTAGACGGTGTTTATTTGGTAAAAGTTCAGACAAAGATTATCACTGTATCATATTGGACAGTTTCTTATGAGTTTCAGTTACACAAAGTCTTATTTCTCTCTTAAAGTAATATTTGTTATTAGTATAGCTGCACAGTGCATATTTCGATCTTCAGGCCAAAGTTGCGGTTTGTCTTAGAATATCATTACTTGGCCAACGGATTTCGCTAAAAAAAGGAAAAAAAGATAAGTACCAAAAGATAAGTGGGCCCGCTTCTGTAATATTTAGGAATTATCCCGCAGGTCTTTACACTCTTATATCTGTAATATAATAATCATCAAATTTGGTTACATTTGTAGACAGTGATGTGAAAAGAACAACCTCTCGAAATTCTCCCGAAGTGCAGTATTCTCCCGAAGACCTGATTCTATCCCGAAATACAAGGCATTTTGTCAATATTTGCAGAGGTCATCATTTGATCACCGTATTCTCCCTTGTTGTTATATTCTTCTCTAGGACGTAGTAATCTGATCGAAAGGATGTCATTCGAAAAGAGAACCATATAATGATGCCATCCCTTAGATAGCGTTGAAAAGTGAGACAGTGAAGATGTCCTTGTGAACTAATCACTTTTAGATGGCCCTGAGATACTGTAGTGATATTCTGGCTTGATTAATTTCTTAAAACTGTCTTCGTCTTTGATCACTTTGGGATCAGATTTATACTAGATAAGATTATTGTGTGTTTCTCAAGTCTACAGTTTCTTTTTCCTAAATTTTCATATTCCTGTTAATTTCACGTATTTATCTCTTTATCCGATTCTCCCATCAGAATGACCTGTCCACAATCATAATGTTAGGTTATCATCATTTCGTAGAGCGCATTTCTCTTCCTTTCTCTCTCTCTTTCAAGTTCTAAAAGAAAGCAATCATTCTTTTTCACAAATCTCCATCCTTCACTGCATTATTTGTAATTTCATTTTAATTTTCATTATCAGCAGGAGCGGTTGTACCATCCGTCCTTTGCACTACTAATTTAACTACTAATGCAGTGGTTCCAGTGATGGATATTTCAGAGATGACTTCACCACCAGTGATACCACCATCGCTATCGATACCACCTAGCCAGCCTTTGTCTTCATCCATTGATCCAGTTATCATTCGTAACATCATCGATGAAGCATTTCATGTGAAAACAGACAAGCAGGGTCGCGTCACCCCGTCAACAAAGCAAATTGGTCACGATTTATTTGTGAGCAGGTGATTAGTTTCTCTTCTAAATCATTATTGAAATTTCAAAGCCATTACTAGGATTCTCGCATGAGATAATAATCCCTCAGAAATCTCCATTTCTTTTTTTTTCTTTTTTTTCACTTTCAGATCTCCCAAAATATAAGACGTAAGTCTTTTAATAAGAATGAAACATCTCTATCTATCTAAATAACAATGTAATTCTCTTTATTTTAGAGAAATACTTTAAGCAGAGTCAACTGTTGTTTATGATATCCAATATCAAAATTTCTTCAGTTGCTAATGCACGTGATTCGAATTTGATTCAACTATAAGATTTTTCTTTTCCTGGTATTCCAGGAAGATGTATTCATATTTTGGTAGTGCTAGTGCAAAACAATCATCTTTCTTCCTCAATTGATTTTAAAATATTCAGATTTGAACCACGCCTTTTGGTTGATGCTTTTGTGGAAGTGATTGAACAGTTTCCCATTGTTGCGGCTGAATGTCCGAAGTACAACAGTTGGTGGACACCGAGATTTTACCATTTGATTTTTCTCATTGCACAGGTCAAAAAGTTATATTTCCTTGCTGTGCGTTTTATTCGCAAAATTTCACATATTTGTTTTTTTTTTTTTAATTAATTTTAGTTTCGTAGCAGTCATTTCAATCTTTTTTATAATTAAATATTTTGTTGATGAATTTCAGGCTTTTATGAGCGTTTTAGCTTCAGAACGTATATCAAACAAAACTAAAGAAAAGGATGTAAGTTTATATTTTATGTACAGTGACTTTTTAAGATAATAACTTGTATGATTTTTGATGAAAGTCTCGATTGTTTGTTTTTTTCTCTTAACGGAATCAATTTTGGCACAGTAATTGTTGTTGTCAATTATTTGTTTATCTTATTTATATTTTAAATAGTTTTATCGTTTCAGCATAAGCAAGATTTATTTTCATTTGTCCGTGTAAGTATCACTGATGAACAACGAACCAGAATTTTGAAGGATATGGTATCGCTAAATTTCAGTTTCGACTCAAATTTTTGGAGTTTAGCCGATTATGTGTTGAATTTCAACAAATGTCCGAAGGATGTAGTGACAATTATTTCTGATGCTGCATCAGTGGGAAAAGCAAGGTTTTTTCATAACCTTCTTTTTTTCATCGTATGTCAATATACTGAGATATCAGTAGTCGTAATCGCTCTTTAGTAACTGTTCGCTCCCATAAGAGATATTTTTGTTTAGTTATTCAATTTTTGTTCAATCTCTCTAACTAACGTATAATCGGGGATTTTTCCGTTAATGCATAATTAAATCAAAAATATTTGATTTCGAAATGTTTCCAGAGATACATTAGCTATAAAACAAAAATTGTCTTGAAGTTTATTAAGTTTTTTATTTTCAGTTTTGCTGCTGTTGATTATTGCATTCGGAACAGAATGCTTTCACGTTACATCGATGATCCGACAATTTTATATTTCGCTGCTCTTTTGGGTCCTCTACGTGCCAGTAGTGTTGAGTCATTTGCTGCAAAACGGACTGAAGAATTTCGACAGAAATGCCGTAATGTTTTGTTACGAGTGGAAAAACTGACTAGTTCGTCGAAGGAATGGGAGCTTGCAATTGGTAATTTTTGATATTCTTTTCACAGTTTCTCAAATTTCCCGAGCAAAATATATGAATATATTGCAGTTAATTAAATCTTGTGAATTTTTTGGCAATACTTGAGGGTTTGTTCCTTATATATGCTATCATTATTTGTAATTTATTATGAATTAAAATATTCAACTAAATTTTAGTTAATTATTTGGGGTCGGTAAAGCAAAATGATTTAAATGGCAGAGCTGTGGGATTTCGTGAATCATTTTCAACCTTGATGAGAGATTTGAGAGGATTACCGCCATCAGATGATCGAATTAATGTTAGATGGGCTCATCATTTAGTGAAAAAGTGTGCTGCGAAATATTATTATGAAAAAACATGGAAGGTACATATTTTTTCTCTCCGAAGATTCTTATAAAATCTTTAGAACAAGAAAAAAGAAATTAAAAATATAATTAGTTGTTCAGACCTCATGGACTTCATTTTTTCTAAAAAAAAAAAAAAATTGAGTTGCAAGTTTTGGTTAGATTCAACCTACCTTCAGATTTTAACCATGAGTTTAAACCATAGGATTAGAATTAACTTATGAAGGAAATATTTTCAAGTAAATCTTACAACTAAACTATTTTATTATTTCTCTTTGATCTATTTTTCAATAATATTTGTTGAAATTGCAAACTTTTTAGATTGAGAACTTGTATGAAGTGATTTGGACAATATTGGCACAGAGGCCATCTATGAGAAAATTCGTTGTGCAGACATTAAGCAAAGATTTTAAGGATCCTCAAGCTGCAGAAATGTGGCGAATTTGTAAAATACCATCTGATGCAAGAAAACATATAGCACATAATAGGTCAATAAATTTTCGTAACATTTTAAATACCAATCGAGATTTCGTATAGTGAAGCTACTTTCATACATAATACCAGATGGCATTCTAATAATCGTGAGATATTGAAGTATATATAGCACTTGTTCTTGCAGTAGTATTCTCTCATTAAGGAACTTTTCATAAATACAATAATTACCTAGTGTAAGAACTCTTTATAAAAAATGACGAGAATTATCACAAAACAATGTAACAAATATGATCATAAACTTTATCATATAAGTTTACTAATTTCTAATACTTGAGGACATTTTACAGTAAGGAAGAACATCTGGATCCCCGTACGCCGAATCCACCGTATTTAAGCATACCAGAATCGGTGGAACCAATCGAATTTGTACGGCATTCATCGCATTTGAAGCGTGTTGCCAATCTTCTGGAAGATTATGCAAATGATAATTTTCCACCGGTTGGTATAGATGCAGAATGGTCTTCCTATGTTTCCTATAGCAAGTTAGTTTTCATTTTCTCCAGTGTTCTAAACTTATAAATGAATGGAAAAATGCTATTCAAAGCTCGATAATGAGATGAAATTTGTGGAATGATAGGAGATATGTCAATTTATTTTCTTCATCTGTATAATTTTCTAAGTTGGATTTCGTATTTACATATTTTTAAATTAATTTTTTATCAAATTTTAAGCTGCATCATTAAAGACAATGATTGTCAAGCAGTTCAATCCGATAACAAAATAGGCATACATTATGGGATCCAGCTATCAGTTGCGCGCTTGGTCAATGTAGTAATGTTTTCAGAGCGACCATACTACAACTGGCTATTCCATATCATATATTTATAATAGACATTGATGGAATCAAGTCTGATATATTAGTGGATTTTTTTGAAAAATTATTCGTTGAATGGAAACTTTTAAAAATAGGTTCGTTTTGTGATTTTAGTTTTTTTCAATTCTTTTTGCATTTTTAAATAACGATGGCTTAATCAATTTAGAACTTGAGAAGGAAGGGAGCATCGAAAATGCCTGCTTCATAAAGCATTTTCAACGTGCAAAAAGTCAATATTGTAAAACGCATTACTGTGAATGATCTGAAACGGTTCTGTTGGTAGTGAGATGTGATAAATATTTTTATATATGATGTTTGAAAAACAAGCTTGTTAAATGTTTCAAAGAATTTTATGCTTTTATGGAATATCTTTAAGGTTATCAGTTTGATGAAGATCTTGTTCAGTTACGAAATGCGGTACAAAGTTGTTCAGCTTTATATCATCCAAAAAATTTGATATGTGTTGGCAAACTTGTTAAATCGGTTAGTACAAAAATTTAATTCCACATATTATTGATGATGTGATTTTAATTATTTGCATGAATTAAAAATATCTTTATCATGAAACCAATAACATTAGTATATGTCAAATTGTTATTCCCTTACTACTCTATAATAATTTTCATAATAACTTCCTGAAGCTTTTTACAGCTAATGAAGGAAAGTTCGAAGAGACCAGAAATAAATCTAGATGGAGTTTTTCATCCGGAAAAAGTAGAGACAAATGAAAGACCTGTAGAACAAGGAAGAAATGGTATTATGTCTACTGAGATGGATGGAGGTGCATGGAATCACGTAACAGATTGTGAGGAGAATGTGGAAGCAGGGATGAACTTTGTTCCAGTTGTTATATCCCACGTAATGAATAAATCCGATGACGTTGCACTAACATCAACAATAGAAATAGATGGAATGAAAGAGTTAGCTACGGTAAGTTTTGTTCCTTTTTTTTTATATTTTCTCTCGGAATAGTTTTAATTAATTTATTAACTGGTCACTTTGAATTTAGAAGTAAAATTTTCCATAAACCTTAGATGTTAAGTGTTTCGACAAAGGAATTATAAAATATGGTACATTTTTTGGGTTTCATTTGGTATATAATTGGTACAAATCTCAGTAATAGATCAAAATTGGTGAGATAGTAAAGATGAAAGACTGGAATAACTTTTGGGCTTGCGATACTTCTCAGTGATACTGAAAGCATTTCATTTCAATTGATATTTTGTGGGACATTTTTTGGTACCGTTTTATTGTATTCTTACTTTTTCATTAATTAGCCTAATAGTCCCAATCTGTCTTTTTTTACTAACGTTTTCACATCATTAATTCTTTAAGAAAACCGAAGATAATATAGTTTGGTCAGCTTATTCTCTGTATTTTCATAAGAGTTTATTTCATTAAAAATTGAAGTAAATTTTATTCATTTCATACCAAAATTCTCCTTTTTCTAGTTAGAACAGAAGCAAGAAAAATTGGAAGTGAAAAATGTTGAACAAAATCCATTACTAAAGGAAATTAGAGGATTATCAGCATTGTGCGAGCGAGTGTTGGATAAACCATTAGACAAAACAGAGCAATGTTCTGTTTGGGATCGACGTCCACTTCGCGATTTGCAGGTATCTTGAAAAAAAAATTTTTTTTCTTTTGTTGGAAAATGGGGCCCAAAATTTGCATAAAAATTTTGTTAAGTGGCTAGAAGCTGATTAAACTTATCTTTTTCCTGTTTTTTTTTTATCATTTGTGAAATTTTTCTCAATTTTTTTCTGAAGATCGTTGGAAAAAAAGAAGAGTATCCAAAGTATATCATGGTTTGAGTCATTTACTTTCCTCTGCATTATACTCAAAATCATTCATTCCTCTATCTTCCGTCACTTACCGCTCATTAATTAAAACTACTGAAGTTTTAAGTTCAAAACTGCAGGCTTTCGGCAGTTATTAATTACTCAGTTATTTAGCGTTTAATTCAACAGTTCCATAAGTTGATCTATTTATTGTTTCAAAATCATGTTCTCTTTTTCTTTCAGTTACGATATGCAGCATTAGATGCTTACTGTATGCTAATGTTATATGAGAAGTGCGTTGATTGGGCATCTCGACTTGATCTCAGTATAAATGAAATTTGCTCAAAGCAAGAACCTCTCATTGGAATGCTACCACTTTTTTGTGATGAATAACAATTTTTTTTCTTAATCATTGATTCGATAATTCCTCCAATTTCTCCGTTCTTTCATTTTTTATTTTTTTTTATTTTTATATTTGCATCTTTATCGGATCTTAAGTGATTTTAAGATTTTCTGGTAATAAGCAAGTCTCTTAATTATTGCATCTTAATACTTTTTGTGTTTAGTTTTTAAAATCTTTATTCTTCGGATTATTTCTTCAGAGTTGGATTAAGTGTTGAAGATGAATTTTTTTTTTTTAATTAATATCATGCTTTTTAGACTGGTAATGATGAATCTATTCCATTGGAAAAGATATAATATTATTTTTGATGTGTAAAGAATAGTGATTTAATTTGGTGTTTAGGGATGAAATTTGATTTGAAAAATGACTTGAAAGTATTGAAAAAAAAAATTAATTTTCTTCAAAAAAGATTTTTAAAAATTTTCATGAAGTGCTATGGTGAATGTGGAGTTTTGATATTTTTTATTATTCACTACTTCCAGAAATTGTTTTGTTTTTCATATTTATGTTTGTATATTGTTTAAATATATACATATGTATATAAACATAGAGAGATAGACAGATAGATGGATGGGGAGAGAGAGAGAGAGAGGAAAAGAACGAGTTCATCTGTTTATGCCTCTTTGCTACCGTTTGATTTTTAGATCTTTAAATTTTATAGACGAGATTTTAATTTTACTCATAATCAAGATTGCAGTGAAATTGGGAAATGAATTCGTTGTGTCCATCACGATCTTCTCTATTATGTACCATAATATGTAATATAGAATATAGATGAGTTTCTTTTTTAAGGAACCTGTATTCATTAATTTCTTTAATAACTTGAGTTAAGTTGTACATTACTTTCAATAGTTTTTGTACCTCGTTACTATTATTTATTCCGCTTATTTCTAACTTTTCGATTTTTTTGACATTTTGTAAATATTTCTCGTCGTTGTGCCCTTAGTTTTTGTATTCAAATATTGATTTCGGAAACTCAGTATGTTTCCAACAATTGCGTAATGCTGGAAGTAATATTTTGATAGAGTCATCAAGAATTATTTTTTTTTAAATAAAGAGAAAAAAGTTGATTACACTTTTTGCGTGTAGGAAGTTGAAATTTAATCTGATGAAATGTTTATCAATGAAAGACTCTTTCACAGATTTGGAAGTAGACTAATTACATCACGATTTATAGAGCATAAAAAGAACAGATTGGGATTTTGATAAAAAGGTTTTTATAAAATGCTTTATTTTGCCAACAAAAATTTTTTAGATTCCAAATTTCAAAAGTTGAGATTCTTAATGCTACATTTTATATGAGCAGCATCAATAGATAAGATGAACATTTTCTGCAGTATTAAGAATATTATTGTATAAATGCTGAATTTAGTTTCTTTTTCGAGCTTGTAATTTGCAAACCCTTACTTACTTCTCGATATAAGAGTTCCTTACTGATCATTTCACGGATTAGCAATATCACTCAAAAAAATTTAACTACTGATAAGATGTTCAAGTCAGAGAAGATTTCTCGATAGACTTCATTTAATAGCAAAATTGTACTGCAATACCGTGAAACTAGATTTTAGCTCCGAGAAATCTAACTGCATACAACATCTATGTTGGGAATTTTTCTTCTGCAAAATATACTTCGCTTTTCATTCAAACAGGCATTAGTTTCATTGCTTAAATAATTTGGGAGTTGCCATAAATCAGCTTTTTAACTAAAAATCTTTGATTTTATAATATTATTTTTATCATTAGTTCTCGTATCATATGCACAGGTATCATTAAATTCTTAACAGATCGTTGATCTTCTAAATCTCATCAAATTGTTAGCAGATATTTCTAGATCCAATTCTCCTAATTAGTTATTATTTGCTTATTCATCTCGAATTCCACGTTTACAATGACATAACATGTCGTCGGATATTTTTATATATCGATGGCTATGAAGAAAATTTACTAAACTAATTGCCAAATCATAATCCTAAATTCGATTCTAAAAAGTATGACTTGATTACGTTTTTATGTTACTTGACTATATTGCAACTTTTAAGTTATCAATGAAATCCTGGCAGAAATTTTCGTCCAATAAAACAAATTCGAAAAAAATTTTACTTCGACTTGATCAACAAATTGCATTAAACAAATTACAGCAACGTTAAAATATGTTCTCTTATTGACGCTGGCTAGTCCAGCTAGTAAATCTGGCAAATATCATTATTAATTAATCACACAGTTAATTTCTTAGAATTTCAGAAAGTAGATAAATTGAACAGTTTTGAATGTGCATGGAAAAAAGATCCGAAAATTAAACTATTGCGAAATTAATAAACAGAAGCCAATTAAATGGAAAAAAAATTGAAATGAAAAAATAGAAAAAAAAAATCGGAAGCAAAGAAATAGTATCTTTAATTAACTTTCTAATCTTGTCATCAACAAATATTTAGGAAAGGCAGCAATCTGATCGAAATAACATTCGTACGATTTTGTGAGTTGTCGAGAACAAAGCACCGGTAAGACACTTCATACTTCACTAATGAACGAAAATATTTTGGTAGAAGGAAAACGTTTCTGAGCGAAAAATAAAAATTCTCCAGACACATCATAAAATTCTAGAATGCACATTTAAAAATTGAAAACGGAACATTTATTTCGAATATTATGAATGCGGTGTCCGAAAAGAACCATTTACACGAGTTCTTTGCACTCGAATCGTAGAACCTTCGGATGATAAACTACTTAGTCGCTGAGAGTTAAAAATGTTGAACCAAGCCAAATACGAATTTAACATTTTCGTCGTATCTTCTTCCGTAATACCTATCGACAATAGATACTAAAATTTAAAAAGATTTGATTTGCTTCAAAAACGGAGAATGCTTATGTTCTTCATTTTTTCCTATGTAATTAATTAATCAATTTGAGAATTAAGCAACATCTAAATGCATTATTTTTTGGGTTCCAAAATAAGCTGAAAGTAAAGCAAAATTAAATAATTTATAAACCGTCTTATTGATAATTCCTTCCAAATCAGCAATTACATATAACGACTGATCCGCAAACAACTGCTTATATTTCGACAATTCTAGAGTATTCAACCAGCTGTAATAATGTAATCCAAATGAGTTTTTTTTTGATGTCAATGCAATGATGACACTTTACCTTTCTACAATCCAAAACGATGTATAGAAAATCGGAAAAACTCGTAAATCTAAGAAAATGTTGGGGTCATACAAATACAAAAATAAAAGAAAAAAGGCCGAAAATATAGCTTACCTATCGATGGGAGTATTCTGTGATAGCGAGCCGAAACTGTCGCTTACCATCAATCTGTCTTTTTCACTTCTTTGACTTTTCTCCTTTAGCAAACTTCTAGTTAACTCGAAATTGCCGACAATAGAACAAAGTAATTTATACAAATGTCTTCCACGAATCTAGAAAAAGAAACTGGATTTCATATAAAATTTTTCATTTTCCTTTTTACTGAAAATTCATTCATAATAGATTCTACCTGCAATGAATAAATTGTATCATCATCATCCCAAGCTTGTTGCGGTGTGTTTTTTGATGAAACAGAAACAACTTCTGCAACTGCCGGATAATGCCTAGCAGCTGGACGTTTATTACCTAAAGATAATCGAAAAATCCTTAAGTGACACAGAACTATATGTCAAAAGAATTATTGACGAATCCAATAAGATATGTTTTAACTAACCGCATTTAACTGTTGCATTCCTAAATGATCAATAATTAAAAAATCAAATCAAACATTTAATACAAATATCAAAAAACCACGCAATCATTTTCACTTCGCGTCAAAGCACCTATTCAGCTGATATTTTTATGTAATCATATTTAAGTCTCAAGTTCAAATTTTTCTATGCAAAATTTTCAAATTTTATAAGTGACTTTTTTGCCCTAATATCTTAATCTAAATTTTATTACCATCCTATTCGCTTGCTTCTTATTATGACCACTTCTATTTTTTAAAATGTCATTCCCTTTCTACACGAAAAAATGGGTAACATAAAATGTTAAATTCAACATATTAAAATATTATTTAAACACGGAAATTTTTTTTTTTAAATACTCAAGAATTTATAAATTCATTTTTTTGATGCTTTCGATTTGAATTCATTTTGTAAAATTTTAACGAACAATTTCCTGAACAATGATTTCGAGCTAAATCTTCTGTAAATTCAAGTCTTTATCGAACAGAAAAAATTTGTTTTAGACAAAAGAAGATAAAAAATTTTCTTGAGAAACATGTCATTCCGTAAGCCACTGGATTTTTGATTTATATCATTGCTCAAACAAGAGAATAGTAATTTTTTTTTTTTTGATTACAATATTATATAAATGCCACAGTTTACATCGTTTACAACGAAATTATAAATATTATTGAATAATATTTGTTAAACAATTAAATAATAACATAGGTCATATAAAATGATTAGGCCCTTAATGTAATGGTCAAACTCAACACTTTGATGAAAATTGAATCATAAATAAAAATAATTTTATTCCCTCTTTTCATTCCCACTAAATTCAAATTGCAAATTTTCTAAAATGTTGAAAACGAAAGCGTACGTGACGTATCAGCAACATCCAAATTTGCATTTCGATTTGGAAGTGAACACACTTTTAGATACATCTTACTGTCTCCAAGTAAGTGACCACTAAAATATGACTAATTAAATTTTTTTTTTTTTTTTGTACTAAGTGATAAAGCACGAAAAAAAAAATTCGAAATATAGCATACAAGAAAAGTTATCTGAAATTTTTCTGCTAAAAAACAATTGTATTTGAACTTAAAAAAAAACGAAAATTTACCCATTTTCCAAAGAAAAGCATAATACCACCTGCCGTCTATTGATACCACCAACACAAGACGAATAGCATCGAAATTGTAGAGTTAAATGTGTATTTTTATGAAGTGCATCGAAAGGCACAATCACAAACGAACGCAAACCTTCTTCACCTTCTACTTTTTCTGTCAGATGTTGTGCCTCAGAATTATTAGTTACAATTAAAAAGTGTTCTTCCTGATTCCCTATAAAATTTCAAAAATCATTCCTGAATTGATGATGCATGTATCTAATTATTATTGAAGCTATAATGAAGATATTTTTATTTCTTTTTAGAAACTTTAATCGGCAGGAAGAGTTCTCTCATAATTAGTATAATTTGTAGGTTTGCAAAGTCATTCTAGATGAAAACTGGAGTTTGTGGTTTTTCACCTCCGATGGAGATTTCCAGTAAAAATTACTTACTATCCAGTGAACGATGATAATCGCATCGACGAACTGGAACATTTGCATAAAAGTTTTCCGAATAGACGGCACAAATCCGAATAAACGATTTAGGGGGAGGAAGAATAGGACAATTCACTGCAAATTTGACGTTGGTATTCATCCTCGCAAAAAGTGAACGATGTTTGAACTAAAACTAAATATTTTCAAAAAGAGAAAAATAATGCTTCACTTCTATGATATCCAAATTCTTCAATTTCTCCAATACTTTTCATTAAATTGAAAATACAAATTTCTATTAAGCGATTAATTTATGATTGTTCTAATTTCGAAATTATTAAGATTTTTTAAAATTTCCTATATTTGATATAATGAATAAATTAAAATGAACGCGAAATAGAATAATGAGCTTTAATAAGCTTTTTTCCATAGCTTAATCTGTAGTCATATTCGCCTGCATTCGCGATATGATCAAGCAAATATGTTGCACTGAATAATCAAATAACATTAATTTAAAAATGATGGAACTTTTTTTATAAATGATTTTAATTTAAACAAAAATGAAAAAAATTAAATACGTACGACGTAAGCACTCCGACATCCTCTTTCCACCGTTACATCAAATTCTAACTGAAGTATATCAGCTTTCGGTCTGAATAATCAATGATTTCAATTTGTTGTAAAATATAAAAGACTTACAGTTTATGCAAAATATTTTGCTCAGTGAAAAGAAAAAAGGAAAAAGTTCGAAAACCTGACAATAGGAACTGGCATTGATTTTAGTGAATCAATATTTATTTCGCTTGATGCATCAACACCACAATTGGAAAGACTAGCCTAAATTAAAGATCTAAATAAATCACTAAACATATGAGTATATAATAATAACTAATATAAAATATTCAGTTCATTACAAATAAATATAAAACATTCTGGATTACAGGGGCACCGATTAAACTCGTACATCTTGATTATCAATCTGTGAAAATAAAATATTGGCGAAATTTGCTGATCGATCAATATCCACTGGCGGTATGTTCACCTAAAATATTTTCAATAATTATTTGCTTACTTGTATAGAATTACTCTACCACTAAACTTATTACTAAAGATATTCTAACAGTAGTTTCTGTACTCCATGTTTCTATGCACTAGTCTATTACTATGCGCACATTGAAAAATTCTTTTTTCAATATGTTTACTTATCACTGCGAGTAAATAATAAGTATAAAGTAAAGGTCAAAACCTATTATTTTCATTAAAATTTCTAATATTCTTGATATTTAGTTTGTTTAGTAAATTCCTGATATTTAGACTCTAAAAACTTCTTTTTTCGAAATATATTTCATTCTTTTCAATTAAATAGAAATTGAAACAAATTTATTTGAAACAAATCAAACATATTCTGGAAAAAGAAACTTCTGGAATCTAAATATTAAGAATTTAAAGCTACCTCTACCACAGAATTGGAAAAAAAATTTTTGGAAACTGCATGTCTTTTGCGATTATTTTAAGATTATTGAAATCGATCAATACTTACCGTCAATATATCGTCATCCATGTTGATAAAAGCATCTTCAGTGTTGGTATTACAGCTGATACTAAAATAGTAGTGAAATAACTTTGAAACAGTATTTCTTATGTAATAATTCTTATTCCTTTCAAAGGTGTAAAACAAACTTATCCCAAAGTCCGTCATCAGAGTATTGTTGCAAACTAAACAATGATGG
Source organism: Onchocerca flexuosa (assembly GCA_002249935.1). Lineage (NCBI taxonomy): Eukaryota > Metazoa > Nematoda > Chromadorea > Rhabditida > Onchocercidae > Onchocerca > Onchocerca flexuosa. The sequence goes on along the minus strand of KZ270020.1, from coordinate 295,461 downwards.
AGTTCCGAAGAGCTGGTCGGATGTATCACGGCCTATTGATAATGATTCGATTGTTGACGCTGCACGTTGTCCTTCTTCATCCATTTTAATATCTGGAATCTGAATATTTGTATTTCTTGTTGAAAATATGAGAATTCAACTTTTTAACACTGTTATTGTGCCCTTATCATTGTCCCCGAAAATTATCTCATGTAAGTTCAACTGAACAAGCATATTAAACAATCTAGAAAGCAAACAAGTATAACTGAATTATCTGAAAAGCAAACAGATAAATATAGTCGAATCTTTATTAAGAAAAATAAGTTTTTATTCAAAACAAAGAATTTCTGTCATTAATACATAAAATACCAGTAACAATAGATATCAAGATAAATACCCGTTCTGTGACCAATGGAAAATGATGTTACACATAAATTAAATAGCCTATGGATATTTTGTTGAATTACATTAAGACCGATAAAAAAAAACTTTTGATTAAGACCAAACTTCAATGTACAGAAACCGATGAAGTTTTATCGAAAATCTCATTAACAAATATAAGTAGTTTCATATATCACACAATCTGTAAAAAAAAAAGACTGTATGAAGATACACATATAAATGAACATGTAGCAGAATTTGAATTCATTTCATGCAAATTCTCCTAAATATTAATAATTTGAACTTAAACACTGCAATCAATTTAAAAGCTGGATTTGAAAACACAAGTTTCACAGAATGAGACGAAATCTAGCAATAATGTTTTATTATTGAAAATATTGCCACAAACAAATGTAAATTGGCAAATTATATACTCCAACAGAACTGAAGCATTTATACATGGAAACATCTGTCGTAAATTAAACTTCAAAACAAAGCTAAAACGTTTTCTCCAGAATAACAATTTAATATAGAAATTAAAATTTCAAAAAGGACACAGAATACGCTAACCTATTTTAATTAAAGAAAATTTCAACAGATCTTTAGTCATAAAACCAATATCTCCGGCACGACCGATAATTTAGATTCATACCATTTGTAGCTTATTGTTCTTCATTCAGCTGCAACACTTTTACTTCAGTATTTCGTACAATTCTTTCCCGATTCTTTTCTCTTTTATCCAACAAATTTGATATAATACAGAAAGAAATTTGTGGAGACTGGCTGATGAAATTGAAAATTTAGGCTTATTGAAAAGACAATTGATGAGCCTATCACTTTAACCTGATTATCGTCAACCCAAAAAAACATATTAAAGGAAATGGTTTGACATAATTACGTTTTAGAAGTATTTTAAAAACATAGTCAACAATGTTATCTCCAGGAACCTACTGTCAATAGTTTGATAATTTTGATATTCTAATCACGGAATCAATATGAAAATGAATAAACTGTTCAGATGGACAAAAATACATTCTTTATGCTTGTTTGAAATTGTAATCAATCATCTTTTGGCCTTTGCATTTACCTATCGCTATCATTTCTATTTTACTTGGCCAATATTCCCGTTGATCAAGCGAATTAGGATACAATTATTGAAAATCAATTGTAATTTATAAAAGAAAATATGTTAAAAGAGAGAACAGATTTCTAAGTATTAGAATAAAAGAGAAGGTTTATGTTAAAATCTAAAAATTTAGATTTCTAAATATTAATTTTGTGGTTTAAGCTAAATTTACATGATAAGGCATAATGAAAGAAGGGAATTATAGAAAAGGACAGAAAATGAAAGTGAATAAATATACGAATTTGAAATTTCAGTTCAAAAAAAAACCTCTCCTGCTATTTAAATCATCTTTGAGATACCTTAACTGTAAATAATAAACAAATAATGCAACTGTCTAATGTTTTATTCCACATAATCAAGTTCTGGTGGTATTTCAAATTGCGCATTCAGTATTTTTTCTTCTATATTGAAATTTTTCTTGCACCATTTTTTCGCCGCAAATATGTTATCTGAAATACTGACAAGAAATTGAATTTGCTTTTTTTTTCTTTTTCTTTAAATTACGATCAAAAAGAAAAATCGTTATTCACACATCAAGAATTAGACTGCTTTCGCCACAACTATTCAGCTAATGTGTTGCAAATTTCATGTGTCTTGCTTTCGATGACGAAAAGTTTCTATTTCTTATAATGAGATACAGACAAAGAAGCCATCAATTGAAGAGAAAAACAAAGGAGGAAATGTCTTACCGGTCCAACGATTTGCATCATCGCGGGCCCTAGCCATTTCATTTTCAAGTCGAGCAATAGCTTCAGGACCTTCCTCATCTAATTTTTTCAATTTTTTCATTAGTTCTTCATGCTTCATTTGCAAATCATTAATTTGCAATTGCAGCTTTTTCCGCTCTTTGGTTTCCTACAGAAGTCTGATGGAGTGGAATAAAGAAATGATTTACAGGAATTTTTTTCATACTACTATCATAACAATCAAGTGCTAATTCCTAGGAATTTAAAAAACCATCAAGTCAATTGAATCACGATAATACTTCTTGATGCTAAATTTAAATTATATGCTGGACAAGATTATTTATCGGTTTCTAAGAAAAGATTTTTTTGATAGTTCAGAAATCATCTGATTAAAGTCTGATCAGCTACTGAATTTTGAACCGTGTGAAGACATTTTGAAAACTAACTTTCTTTTCTTTTTTTACCATCTCAGCATCGGCCTTTGCTTCTTTCAACTTTTTTTCCAAATTTAAAATCTTTTCATCCAATTCTTGTAGCTGCTTTTTGCGCTGAAAGCAGAAAAAAGGAAAAAGCGAATGCTGTGACGTCAACAATGCGGCTAATATTTCGCTTATGAAGAGAATATGGAAGAATTCTAAGAGAAATTACATGAAAAGAGATGGATTGGTATAATAAATATATAAACGTCTTATCATTTAAAAAAATCTGTGTTCCAATCTGTCTATCTTTCTCACTACTAATTTGCTTAATCCTTGTTATTCTTTCATTTCAACTTGGATAATTGGAGAACATTTTATATAACTTTATCCAAACATTGTTTTTGGAATATGCAAACTAGTTGTGAATTTCAATTTTCCAATGGATCCAGCTCAAATCAAGCCAATATCTCTGGACATTTCTGTTTATTTGGAGAAGCAAGAGAAGATAAAGAAAAGAATTCTACTGTGATCATTGCTTGTGACGGGAATGCCCAGTAGCAAACGAAAGTTCCAATCTTTTCACATTCAACCAAACCTTCATCAACGAGTAGCTGTGTTATTTCTTTCACTGATTGCGGAACGATCCCTTTCTGCTTTGGAGCAATTTTTTCGAGATCTTTCATCTGAAACTTTCTAGAAGTATAATTTTAAGTTTCAGTAACTTTGCAAATGTTTCATAGTACCTTGTCCTTAAAATTATTTACTTTGTGATCAGCAAAATTTGAACTTGTTTCTGAAATGATGTACCTCCCCATATTTATTAATTTCTTTTCAGAACTCCTCTTTCCTTCTTCCAAAGTAATAGCTTTTAACACACTACACACTTCACACACTAAACTATTACAGAAGCGCTTTAATTCTTAATTTAGCTCAAATTTGTTGAATTAATGGACGACGAATCTCGGAAATTTTCGTTGTAAATTTTTGTTTTTTGTTTGTTTTTTTGTAACAAGAAAAAATTTTTGTTTTTTGTTGTAACAAGAAGGAAAAAAACAATTTTCTGTCTCAAAAAAAAAAATACCTGAAAAAATTCATTACTTTCATAAAATAATTCCAACATTCGGGATCGCTTCTCTTCAGCTGTTAAGCCTTTCTTTTTGGATGCCTAAGTATGAATTCAATGAAAGAACTATGCACAATATGTGATAGCTTGATCGTGAAAAATAACTTCTATGTTTCTAAGTAAGCTTACAATCTTAAATAATCACAGAATGGAATCTCCGAGTTTTAACTCGAAAATGTAACAGACTACAGAAGGCCAGCAATTAAGAAAGGCTTGGTATGCATGGATTGAATTCATGAAATCGGTAAATTGTAAGTTTAGAAAAATTCATAAAATCGGTGTAAGTTTAAAAAAATTCATAAAATCGGTAAATTGTAAGTTAATCGGTAAATTATACTTGAAAAATTTGTGATAAATTTTGTTCAATATAACTGATGCACATTACTATTTGGTTAGCAATTATTTTCTATTTTGGAAATGCTATGCTTGACAAAATGATGAAAAGTGGAAATTACTGAGTAGATCAAGATGTAATCACTCAGAAATTGAGAAGATAAAAGAATCACGTATCGCAAGTAAAACTTACCATTTTTATTTGACCGAAAATCCGCCAACTTCCGAAATCTCAGCTAAGATGGTGGACCACTTAGAAAAAGGGATTTCTGCGGAAATTTCAGAAATTCGAAATAGTAAAAATCCAATGATGTATCAATGAGAACTACAAATTACTACAAAAGATATTTCCCTATCATGATCTATATTATTTCACGCCAGTACTATATCCTTAAATTACCTTAACTGAGTACCATAAATTTCGTCTCATTCCATCTAGCATCAACAGTAGTTACTCGTCGAGACAACTTCGTAGTAAAACATATGATCATATTACCACTTCAAATAGATTTCTCATAGTAAACACCAAAAACAAATAAAGCTAAAAGCGTAGTAAATTCGTAGAATACGTACGCTTAGACTGTTACGTGTAACACTGATTAAGTCCTCTCACGTAATTCTGACATCAGGGAATTGCGACACCGACCATCAAGGTTACGACCATCAGTCGTAAATTCGCTCGATATTTTGGAACACATGAATCGTACATAAAAAACCCTGAGGAGGCTGCCCACCACATACACATTCAGCCATTAAAGAATCGCATCCCCACAACAATAGCCATTTCTCACGTTCATGCCAATTCCCACAGTGGTAAGATAATACGGTACGTGTCACGTGCATTGCAGAATGAAACGTGCAGAAAATCAAATTACGTGCAATCTCTCAAAGTGGAAAAAAAGATATATATTTTCCTGTATACCGATATAGGTCCATTAATTTCATGAAGTTACTTGCTTTGCTTGTTTGATTCTTGCCAATTTGATGGCATTTAAATTACCAAACTCGCATGTTTACGTTGAGAGTTCACGTTTCTTACGTAAGCGAGGCGAGGCTTAGATAACTTTTTTTACGTGTTAACCATTAAATTATATTACATCATACGAATTCTGAAATCATTTCACACGCAATTTAAGTTGGGAATTCTATGCTTTCACAAATGTGCGATCACATAACCCCACGTGATCGTCCGACAAGTGTTTCTACGAGATCTGTTACATATTTAAGAATATCAGTTCTTTAATATGTCCCTCTCTCTCTGAAAAACCATGTATATTCCAGAATACCTGAGACAGATTTGTCTTAATCAAGTTTCTGAAATTGGGAAGGTTTCACTTGGTTGTAAATTTACTCTGTAATGGATGAAATATCAGTTGGAAAATTTATTATTGAAGAACAACGCAAAATATTTAAATGAGCATAACACATTCAGCCTACATAGAATGCTTCAAGATGTCAAAATGACAAGGAAGTTGACCAGAAATCTGTCTCAAAAAATAATTTTGAATTCCAGACAAGAAAATACAGCAAAGGATAAATTAATATCCCATGAAGATATTTACATACCTGAATTTTAATATTTTGATAGTCCAAAGCTCCATGAGGATAGATAGAATAAATTTAGAAACCTGCGTTAAGATTTCTTTGAAACTAAATTTAATCCTTCAATATTCAATCCAAGCAGCACATTCAAATTCTTTTTTTTGCTGAACAAATCAGAATAAACGAAGGGAAACAGTACGATAGAAGTAATGCAACGAAATAATGAATGGACAAGGAAATAAAAATGATTAAAAGAAGTAAGGCAAAATTGGAAATTATTTAAATAAATCAACTGAATGTAAAAGAAGAAGTTCAACAGCTGATGAAAATGAACTGTTGAAGTACATATAATATAACAAAGCAAAATAAGGAAAAAGAAGGAAGAGATTCACAGAACCAAACATTATCATTCTTCCTATCTAGCTATTTACGAAGCTTTATCCATTTAGCCTAAAATCATCCAATCATAGTTTTCGTTCTACGTTTCTTCTTATTTCATTTGATCTTGAATGATCACGATAGCTTCGATAAAAACTTTCTTCAGTTGGTCTATAACCGACTGGAGACCTATTTCGTCGTCTACGATCTTTTATAGAAGGATTTCGGTATTCCGATCGATTTCCAAAACTATCTGTTGCCACAGACGGATGTTCCTGGTCTATCACGTTGCAATTTAACATTGACGCATTTAAATTATAACGTGATATGTGACAACTGCTTGACTTGGGAAAATTGAAATGCCGCCGCTGATCATGATCAAATGATCTATCCGGTGATTTATTAATAGATGGGATATAATGACGTTGTTGTTCTTTATATCTATCTGATCCTGACAGTTTTCTCTCACGTGATCGCTTTTCTCGATTATCACAAGGATCATAAGCACTGCTCAAATTGGAACTTTTTTGCGCCTTTTCATCGTGCATCACATGGTTTAATTTCTCGTATTGCTTCGTAGAATGTTCTGAAATGAATTAATCTACTTATTTATTGGAAAGTTCCATCAATAGTTAGAATTTTTTCTTTTTTTTTCTCAAAAATATTGGTAAAAAATGCAATTCACATCGAATCACCAATTTCAGAAATAAAATTTTAGATTTTGTTTCCTAGAAAATTATTTTTGAACTTACTATTGTAAGTGCTGGCAGCTTTAGCTGATTGCATAGTTTGCCTCATTGCTATTGGACTTTTAGTTCCTCGATTACCAAGAATACTTGATGAGATCGGAGCAGCTTTATCCATATTTTGACGAATATCACGAACTGAGTTCTGTGATGTCACCAAGTATTAAAATGTAACAGAAAACGACAAAAACCTGCATCTTGAATTTCAAAAAATTGAAAGAAATATCCTTTTTTTTTTTTTTTTCATAGCAGTTCTCGTTCTCGCTCCTTATTTATCCCTTATCTTAATCTAAATAGTTTCATTTCTCAATGCTATTCAATATTTCAAATCTCAAGACAAAAAAAAGTTAGAATTGCTGTATTTGTTGATGCAACAATGCTACTTACTAAAACATTATGCACAATAATTATCGACTCATGTACTTTTAATATGCAACATACTGTTTTGGGAGCAAGAAGACTGTTTGTAGAAGTAAGTGTTGGCTTTCGTGGTATTTCCAATACCACTGGCAATCCATCTGGATTAACATCTAAATAATTTGCTGCAAGCCATTCTTCCATTACTGCCAAATTATCGAACAACATTTCGATTGCACAACGTCCTTTCAATACTTTGATGTATTTCGGTTTTAATAAATTATTCTTTATGCATATCTCATGCTTGCATTTGGGACATTTCATCGCACAATTTCTTTCCAATCTACAAATGTCATTTATTTTTTTAAATAAAAAACAAATAAACTTTTAAAGATAACCGATTAATTATATTCTATCTTTAACTATGTGAAATAGTGTGGAATAAAACAAAAATATGAAAAAAGAATACATAACTATATTATTATCATCAAGAGTAATGTCTTGACAAGAATAGCTTTCAAAAGAATAAGTAATTTATCCTTCATACTTTGTAATAGTTTTATACGCTAAGCAATAAATATCATGGTCTTTCCACGTTCAATCTTATATTTGACAACTTAAATGAAATCGATGTAAATGGAAAGGTATTTGCCGCATGTCTATCAAAAATAAGTGTGCAAGCCGAAGCAAGTTTATAAAAGCAGGAAAGTTGCGAGATATATTGATGTCGACATGATTGAAACTATTAGAAATTACTATAGGTAAAACCTATATTTTTTAACAAACTAATGAGAAATAAAGGTGCTCGAGAAATTAGCATATTATATGTCACATATGAAATTTAACTCTTCGAACAAAAATCACTACTTTTACAGATAATTTTTTCAAAAACAAAAAAAAAAAAAAAAATATCCATTTCGAAATACTCTCCTAATATCAATCATTTCTTTTTTTACAGTACGGATAAAATTACTTCATTTCAAGTTTTTTATTTTCCTTTTGAAGAGCTGCAATTTGTGCACGAGCTGTTACTAGTAGAGAATACATATTGCGCACATAATTGTCTCTCTCTTCGGCAAATTTCTTTTCTAATTCAACGATTCGTTCTGCCTGATTATTTGATTCTTCATGCAATATCTGCTTTTCATCTGTGATAACATCCACTGCTTCGGTATCATCACCTGTAATTGTATGAAATGATAACAAGTATTTTAGAAAATGCTGAAAAACATCGTAATATATATACAAGTGACAGAAAGAGGAATGAAAAGAAAAGAGAAGAAAAAAATGAAACATCATATTCAGTAGTAAACAAATGAACAAACGAATGAACCGACTTGGACAATGACCCGTAACATTATTTTCGATAAAACCTACAATTTAGATATCCAGATACTGTTACATCAATAATAACTTCGAATTTGGAAGGATCCGTTTCTGCTAATTGTTCTTCTAAATTCCCCTCCGATCCTGGTAGCATGCATGAGTCCACTGTCTCATTACCCTGCATAACTATCCTTGACGGTTCATCTAAATCGTGACATTTGTCACTAAATTTGTAAATAGTTAAACTAAATTTGTAAATAATTTGTAAATAGTTAGGAAATTGCCGATTTCGTAAATAATTTCAAGTAGCAAATAACAGCGAGTACCAAAAACTCTTTTAGATTATCTTAAGAAAAGTATTTTAAGTTCCAAGTTATTACCTAAAGTGAATAACAGATCTATACTCAATATCTTAAACAAATGAGCTAATGAGGAAATGGTTGAAGTGGAAAATTCTCTCAAGTTGTTTTTCTTTTTTTGCAAAAAAACAAACCTAATGAATGGAAAATCCAGCTATCGTCCACCGGTACTTCTTCCACTGAATTTCTTCGCATTTCTGTATTTTCTGTTGTATTCCTATCTGTTCTATCGTCCGTATCCACAGCCAATGTTGCCATTTTAGAGTGAAATTCATTTGCCGTGATAATTCCGTCGCTGCAAACAATTTCGTCGGAGAATTCATTACCATCATCATCGTCCGATTCTTCATCGAAATTCGATTGATATTCCACCAATTCATCTAAAATTCATAAATTTCAGTAAAATCATATATAATATCGTAAATCTTTATTCAAACAATATAACATGGATTCCTGAAATAGAAGAATAAGAGTTAGGGAATGGGAATTCAACATTTTGAATGACATATACAATAACATCAATAATCAAAACTTATGCATCAGTAATTCTTACTTAAAATATTATGAAGTAAATAAAGCACAAGAAGAAAATAGGAATACTAATACAAAATAATAAGATTCAAAGAAAAAAATAGAAACAAGAATTATATTAAAATAGGAATACTACTACAAGGTAATAATAAGATTCAAAGAAAAAAGTAGAAACAGGAATTATATTACTATAATAAGAACTATATTAGCATAAAAGAGTAGAATCATTAAACATGATTTCGTATTTATCATTTCAAGTGTATTTTCTATGCTTTTTCCCTCTCGCTGCAAAATAAATGGTTCATGTAAGTTTCTAATACGGAAGAAGATAACAATTAACGTTTTTAACATTAAAAAAACCAAATTTTCCCAGTTGTAAATTTAATAATACGCGAATAATAATCAATAAAATTATCTTAATTTTCTTATTTGTTCTCCCAGCATTCCCTGTTTACATTTTATTTACAAGTGACTACATCGTAAATAAAAACTGTTAAACTTCAGGGTACCAGTCGTTCTTATTTGAAATGCTATTCAAAATGAAATTCAAATTTGTTAAACCTTAAATTTAAATTTAATATTTAAATACTAGTTGTTATTGTTGAATGTAATGCTTTGAAATCCAAATATTTAAGTTTTATTCAATTTCTGAAATTATATAAAAAAACTGAGAGAAAAAAAAAAATTCTACCATACCTTGAAAATCAGTAACCTTCAATTCGTCTTCCGATTCATCCTCATCTATCATCTTGTGATCCAAAAAATATTCCTCATCATTCTCTTCATTCACTTCACAATCATGGAAACATTCTGACTTGTCTTCCTTCGTCTCATTTTCTTCCTTCTCATTATTACTTGCTTGTAGATTACCTCCATTTATTTGAGAGTATAGAGCTGACTGATATGGAATTTTCGAATTGCTGTTTGAATACAGTGATTTACTGTTGATATGATATAAGGACTGAAAGCATTTTGTTCTTTCATTCATTGATGTACTCGAATATTCGGCAACAACAGGTTGATTAATATCAATTTCTTCATCATCACATATTTCGCCCTCTTCTAGATCATGAGTCAAACTTCTACGCATTTTTTCTGAAATTTGATGATGTATTTCAAAGTTGACAATAAAATAATTTTGACAGTGTATTTTCCAGTTGGTGATAAAATAACTAATTCTTAAAAAAAAGAAAAAAAATCCGAGCTAATCTGAAAATTATCTCACGATCACTGAATAGATGGAAGAGAAATTATTAGAATGATTCCAGTTAACGAGTACAGGAAGAGAGAGAGAAAAAAACTGATTCTT
>KZ270020.1:188616-277640 GCA_002249935.1 Onchocerca flexuosa | reverse complement strand
CTCGTACAGCTCACGAACCTATTCGCGTCCGAAATACTCAAGGTTATTTCTTATTTTTTTATTCAATAAGTCAACGAAAAAAAGGTCGTGTATCACCGAAATTTAAGAACTTTTTGGAACTATAAAATAGTACGCTGTGTTTGGAGATGGATTATTATCCATTGTTTGGTAAAAGTATTACTACTTAATATCTCTATCCAGTATTATAATTTTGTTATGATTACAATTATCTGCTTTAAAATAGAACAAATTTAGTATTTTGCATATTATTTAACTGCAATATAATTAGATTCATAAATAGGTTTGTCATTTTTCATCACATACATCACGTTTAGAAAGAGTCAAAGGTGCCGATGGTCTTCCCCCAATCGAAAGCGAAAGTCGTTTTCGACAATCGCTGACTCGACGTCCAAAAGGGGGTGATTCGTTGGACAGGGATGTAACTAAAGCAACAGGAAAGGAGAATGGTAAGATTTTTTTTGTAAAAGTTTGCTTTATTATCCATATTTTTCCCTATTTCCTATATCATAGATAAGATGATATTTGATCCTAGTGAAGTTTGCTTACCAAGTAATGCTATCGATTAGAATTTTTCGCTCTTCATAATTTATAACGAATGATAAAATTTATAGGAGATGAAATTTGGACAGTTGTTGCTAAAAAACCAGATCCTGTTCTCGAGTTTGCACCCTGTTTGCGAAGTCGTGTTGCAGCAAAAGTATGCAGTTTTAAGTTAAAGTTAAAACAATTAATGAAATGGAATTTGGAGTTGATTAGATCATTTTCTATAATGAAACATTTGTAGTTTTCTTTTTTTGCATATCATTTTTTTTTCTTTTTTTTTTAAGTTTTATTCGCTTTTCGCATAAAGTTAAACAATGATTCGATAGATTCAAAGGTTAATTGTATGCATGATTCCGATGAACAGATGACTGAAAATCGAAATACTTTTTCAATCGAAAATTGATGGAAAAACTTTCGTAAAAAAGATGAGTGTCATTCTTGGTAGCAGAAATTAAAAACAGCTATCCAAACCAGATGCATAATTAATTATTTCCAATATGTTAATGGGCCTAGTTCAAGCTGAGGCCGATAAACTTTTCATTTCTAGCAGTTTTGGAAGGATTTGCTGTTCTAGATTTTTTCAAGACTTTTCTCATTCTTCATTTCTAGATTGTTTATAGTAATAGCAGAAAGCGAACAGCTCTTGTAGACTACACTTTATCTTCAGCAAATATGCATTTTAGTTGGTCGTTTAATAGATGTCAGATATCTCTTGAAGGAACTTTTATATATTTCGTATAATTCAGTTTCGATTTTCAGTAGTCTTTCAATGTAAAGATTTTATAATTTATTGATTTTCAGCTCTGACTGTTAGCAATCATGCTTGTTGTTGTGCATTTTGGAATATATTCTTTTCCAGTTAATTTTTTATGCTTTTCAGAAAATGCAGTCTACATCTACTACTCATTCTACAAGGCTTTCAAAAACAGGGCAATCGAAAATTGCTGGAGGTGATGCTCCTTCAGCCCCACATCGACGAACTGAAGCGGAAAGAGAAGCATTTTTCAGACGCCTTAGCACACCGAAGACCATTGCTATGGTTAAAAAATGCACAAAGGGTGGACGGATGGATGGTGAAATAATGAAAGTAAAAACTGGCACAGTCCAATAAAAATAAGGATGGAATGAAATTTGGATCTATTTGTTTCCTTGTTTTGTAGTGGAATATTTATTTTGTGTTTTCTTTTCTGTACATCATTTTTTTTTTTTTTTTTAATTTGTTCTCTTATTGAGTAATTATATTTCTAATTTAAAAAAAAAAAGAGAGCAAGATACTATCAACAGAATTGATAAGAGGTAAATTCAAATGTTTATATACAAATAAAGAACATATGGAGTGAATTTGGACATTCGTTTGTTCATATATATTCATTCCAAGGTTATCATCATGAGTCAATAATCGTGTAAATTATTCGTTTGAAGATAACGAAATCAATTATTGTTTATAAGGGAAAGATTCATTTTGAAATAAGTTTTCTGCTGTTTAGTGAGAAGTTTTTTTTTTTTTTTTTTTTTCATTTAGTGAGAAATTTTTCTTTTTTTCTTTGTTAGTTGTAATATTCTGTAATACTTCTGAAATGTATTGAGAAAACTTCCTGTACCACATATTCATGAAAATTTAATTTTTAACATATTTGGCGAAGAAATCATTTCTGTTTCATGTATCGATAACATTGTGTTGAATTGAAATAAATTTTTGTTTTTATGTTTTAATGCTTATAATCTCTGATGAAGGGAACGTCTTTTATTTCTATAGTTTGCTGTTTTAGATGAGTAACAAATGTAAATTTATGATTTTAAAAGTTCAGTGTTCATTCGAGTATCAATCAGTGAAGCAAGTAGCATTTATAAATGTTGCCACGAAATTGTTTGTGTTCAACTGGCTGTCTAATTTGGTTAATCAAATCGGATTCATCGTCTAGTGAAAAGGTGTGCATTGCATCATAGCTTGCTTCTTGGGATTTCATACTTCATTTCCTTATATTTTGTATTTTTGCTTCGTAGCTCAGTGTCCCAGAAATTTAGTGGCGGACTTTTCATTAGCGGAGTAAATCATTCGACGGTGCATCGATCGATGTTCTTTACTGTCACTAAAATGCTCTTCCATATTGTCACTCCTTCGTCACCGTTTGATCAAAGGTTATTTCAGGCAAGTCATTTCGAATTTTTCGCACAAATTTCCCCTCCAAATTCTGCGCTCTTTATCCAAAAAAATGTTTTATATTACGTCATCGTTACTGCAGAAATTCTACTATTACTAATAGAATGACTTGCAATTGAATGAACTTTGATGTCTAACAGTCTGCATCCTACAGTTGATCTATCGATTTAACTAAAAGCATTGTATGTCTCATAGTTTATTTCATCATTCGACTCAATCGACCAGAGATTACTTCCGGATCGATAGACTTCCTACGATTTAGATAGGATTCATTTTTACTATTCAATCTCAAGCCTTACCGATCGACGAGTGAGATCTAATCTCAGATATATCTGACCAACAGAAAAGTTCTAGGGAAGAAAGGTAGGGAAGAAAGGTGTGGTAAGTTAGTAGGAATGTATCAGTTAGGCATATTATTGATTCAGCATATGTTATCTTCGCCATCACTATCATTCTTTATTATTTTCTCATATGTTTCCTTATGTTTGTCTTATAAATCGTGTGAAATGTTTTTCAATGAAAGGGAATAATCATCAAATCAAATGAATATGCGCTGAATTTGATCTATCATTTTAATTTTTTTTTTAAATTTCAAAAGTTTTAGCATAATGGCACGACCTAAAGTGTTTTTCGACATTACTATCGGTGGAAGCAATGCAGGACGAATTGTCATGGAGGTATGCATCATAAGAGTAATTGCTTCTTGGATTCAGAGAATCTAAAAGAATTCATGAATTATTTGATATACTTGCACTTAGAACTAATGCATTTAACGATACAGTACCAAATCAAATACTTAGGAGATAACGAAAAAGTAATATAGTCATCGGATATTTGATATAGCCCGGAGAAAGTCGTTAATTTTGAATCTTATTGCTTTCTGATTATATTATATGATTGTAATTTTCGACGGTGGTGAACTTTAAACATTTCCGAAAGCATTCCGAGTTAAAAAATTTTCCTGTTTATCACATTTATCTAAGATGAACATTAAGCTTCCCATTTATAAATCAGCGTTTACCTGAAGAAATTGCATAAATCTGTTTGGAACAAAAAGAAATCCTTTTTTTTTCTTCTCTTTTATTTCATATTTATATACGATTATATAAAATATGAAAGAAATATGTAGTATTATGTAAGATATGCTCTCATCACTTTTTTTTTCTTCCAGCTTTTCGCGGATATTGTACCGAAAACAGCTGAAAATTTCCGTTGTCTTTGTACAGGAGAAAGAGGTATGGGACGAAGCGGCAAAAAGTTGCACTATAAAGGATCGAAATTTCATCGCGTCATACCCAATTTTATGTTACAGGTTATTATTCTTTGGGTTTTGTCACGAAAAATTTGTTATATGAATTCTGAAGAGAAAAATTTATGAGGTACAGTTTATATTTGAAAATCAGAAATGCAAAAAGCTTCAATCGGATCAGTCGGTTGGCAAAAAGTTATTCTTTGAAAATTGTTGAAATATCTTTTTTCGTAGATGAATTTAACAAAAATTTTTGTGAAGTTTGCCATGGAATTTATATTTTAAAGCGAAGTAAATGAATGTTTCAAATTTTGTTTTTTTTTTTTCATTTCCAAAAAAAAAAAATTCAATTTTTTCTTCAGGGCGGTGATTTTACACGCGGAAATGGTACCGGAGGTGAATCAATTTATGGTGAAAAATTCGCTGACGAAAACTTCCAGGTATTGTGTTTTTCGCAGATTTTTCATCTATAATGTTTTAAGGATTGTAATTACTAAATTAAGTGTTGTCCTATGGTCGAATGCTTAAATATTTAAGCACATGTTAATTTCACTATAACTTGTGGAAAATTGAATAGAACTGAAAGTTAGTGGGCATGTAAATGAAATCGATAATATCACTGTAATTCGTCATAGAGTGTTCGAAAAAAGCTTGGATGAGATTGTTGGGAATTTCAGGAGAAGCATACAGGTCCTGGTATCTTGTCAATGGCTAATGCCGGACCAAACACCAATGGCTCACAATTTTTTATTTGTACTGCAAAGACAGAATGGTAGGTCTTGTTCTTAATCTTTTTTTGAAAATAAGATCAAGAAATTAAAAATTCGATACTAAGTAATCTTATGATTTTTTCAAATGTACATTTGCTGCCATATTAATCTACTTATTAAAAGGGAAAGATCATCTTTTTCTTTTTTTAAATGTTTTTTTTTTTTCGGTTATTTTTTGACAGAATCACTCTTTTTTGTCGAAATTTTAAAAGCAACGAAGAAAATTTCATCCACTGTTAGGAAATTATCTTTGAATCGCTGATATACATTTGAAAAACAATTATCTTGCTAAGATGCCTTTTTCAGTTTTTTTTTTTTTTTTTTTTTTCGATGAAAGTTATTGGCGAATCATACAAATGATTTAGATAGTTTAAATTATTCAGGAAAATAAGCTCATATTTCGAAAAGTTTATGTGGTCATATCAATATAAATTTAAGACTTTATCTTTGTGGGTTTCATCTGGATTGATTTATGTACACATTTGTAGGTTAGATGGGAAGCATGTGGTTTTCGGCCGTGTAGTAGAAGGTATGAATGTTGTGAAGGCAATAGAAAGTAAAGGATCTCAGAGTGGACGAACATCGACTGATGTAACAATTTCGGATTGTGGACAGTTGTAATGCATCTGTCGGATGCATTTCCATGTTTGTTAACTATACTAATGTTTAATTGTGCAACTGTGCTCATTTCAATTCTAACCATTTTGCACGTTGTTTTAATTAAATAAAGATTTCAATTTAATTTCCGCGAAATTCCTATCCTTACCTTAACAAACGCCGAATTCTCATCTAATAAACGAAAACTCAGAACTTCAATCTTTTGGACATCTTTATCATGTTCCAAATACTTAGGTGAATTAAATATTATGACGAATAAATCTGGATATTCCACCGTCAGAGAATTTCTAGCATAGTATGGAACATTTTAACCTTAAAAGACAAGGGTTTTCACTAGGCGCAGTAGCCTAATGGATTGGGTATCTGGCTTCTTATCAGGCGATTGTTGCAGGCTCGATTCCTGCCCAATCATGCTGATTACTTGCCACAAGATACTGGGTAAGACCGCAACAGTTTGTGTTTACTCAGCGTTTTAGGTATATTCGATGGCATTGTCCTGGTCATTATCCTCCCGCAGTCCTTTTAAATTGATGTGAGAGTTCCAGCATATCTGAGTTCATAAGTGTTCGTAGGTACGCATACTCTGTATTCGTGTTGTTCAAGTTTTAAACCAATTTTATTAATAATCCAATATTCATCATCAAAATTTTTAACTGATTTTACTGATTACTCCGATATTCGTGTTGTCAAATTCCAGACCAATTTTACCAACACTTGTATTGGAAGAATTATATCAGGAGATACATCAAGGTATATGGTATAACTTTAAAATATTTTCGGAAATCAAAGGTCGCATTGACAATTGTCCAATCGTTACAAGAGAATTAATTATCTCTCAACTCAAACTTATCCTTCATCACGAACTGGAACAGATAAAATCTTACTTAGTTTCGCTCCTATTTAGTTTTAATTTAAACCATCGGAATTCGGACTCGTTTATTTTCGACATTTTTAAACAAATAAATTCAAAACAGCTATTGCTTTCACTGATATCCTTATACAATACTAATACCCCGTATGTTATTCATTATTTTAGATTACTTCCGAAAAAAGTATTCGTATTATTTCGCTCTATTTAGTATTTCAATGAAGTTTAGTTATGATAAGCATAAGTAGTTCGGAGCGGAGAATTGTTTCCTTTCCACTCTTTTTGCAATTCATAATAATACATGTTTCTCTCATTTGTTTCGATTATCACTAGATTCGGCAACAACTAATCGATTTCCTTTATCTATATCCAACTGCCGTTAAATTAAGAGAATAATTTATATGCAAAAAATTCTCAGATTTGCAGTGCACTATTAACTTCCCTAATATTCGAGTTATTGAAGCCGATAGACAAATTTCGCGATCGCTATCATGTAAAATATTCGCTACAGCCACCGTCACCACAAAAAAGCCAAATATTTCCCAAGCACTATCACATCATATTCCTTTTCACACAACACAACATCCAAAATGACGACATTCTCAAATTTTATTTCTATCCGGACATAATTTTTCAGTGATTTCGAAAATCACATACTATTTCCTACAACAAATCACCATGTTGGTCATGAATTATTCATGACTTGCTACAAAATCAGATTTCTGACTTCTCCCTCAAAAAATTGTCATTTCCTCTTGCCCTTATATCGATTCATATTTCCTACTTCTCGGTTATAGCAACTCTCGCTGCAATAAATTCACCATAGTTATTTTTTATTTGGTTGATTATTTCGCACTTACCATCAGATTTCGCAATTCTGATTTCACAGTATCATAATGTAGCAGCAAAAAACATGAAAATTACAATATTCATTTTGAAACAGCGAAAAGATACATTCCAAAAATGCAATAAACGAATATTCGTTAATTTTCCTCGGCGATATGTTTAGGCGGTGAATATACATGAGCATCTATACATCTAAGTCTATCCCATTAAAAAAAAATGACGTTCTTTGATTCAGGCAAACACATCCTACTTTTCGTCACAGATAGGAATATGGCATAAGCATATACCAGTTCAAAAAAACATTGTTAGATTGTGCAGTAGTAAATGCTTAAGTACTTAGGGATTCGGTGCTGAAGATAAGTTCATATGAGAAACAAATAGGAAAAAAACTTTGAACTTCTAGACAAATATAACCGTAAAAGCTGTCCATCTTATCCAATTCCTGTAAGCGCAAAGGCAAAGTGATGTCGACGGGATACAATCCAAATTTTACATACTGACGCTGAGGAATTCTGAGTTGTTAAACTTAAGAAAATGGCAACGACGTATAAACGTATCAACAACAACAATAACACAATAAAAAAATGAAATATTTCTGAAATTTTAATCTGCAAAGAAATTAAGCCAGTGTGTTTACATGAAGGTTGACCCAGCTTTTCACTTTTGAGCTGGCGTTTCAATTCCCAGTGCTTTTATTCGCCTTTATATATGACCCACACACGTGGGCTATCGATATAACCTGAAAGGCTTAATTAATGTCCACAAATGAAAAATCACTTGAAGAAAACAAAACGACAAAAAGTAATATCAAATGGAGCGCAAATGTGCCAATTACATAAAAATAAACAAATCAAACATCATGATATCTTTTATTTACTTTCATAGAATGAATAAATCACATTGTAAATTAATATGTGATGGGTCCATTCAGATAACTTTTTTCGTTTTCTGCAATCACGGTATAGGAAATATTCGAAGAACTTACTCCGTGTTTGTGTGTGTGTATGGGTATGTGCACGTGTGTGTATGTGTGTGTGTGTGTGTGTGTGTGTGTGTGTGTGTGTGTGTGTGTGTATGTTTCTTCATGAGTAAACTTTTTTTTTGAAATTCAATTTCAAATTTACCAAAAGTTTTATTGAAATTTCTTAAGCTTTTGAAGAATTACGATTTTTTGCCTTATTTTTTTCAAATTTTTGAATAAGCTCTTTTAGAAATTAGCCAAGAAACACTATTGGAGAGTCCGAATAAGGCAAATCCATATCTGTTATTATGTGTTTCATGCTCTTCTACCGAAAACTTTTCCAAAACAACTAAAATATCGCTCTCATGTGCGACATCCATAAAACATATTTAAATATTGGAGCAGCAATTACTGAAGTAAAGTTACAATAAAAATGAAAAAAAAAAACTACTAATGAATCCTTTTTCTTCTAATAGATAGCTATTATCGTCATCATTAACGCTCAAACTATCGCAAAAAATGTAACGAAATCTCAAAAGATGAAAAACAAATATCAAACCTGCATTTGACTCACTGGTTAAATAACCACCATGCTCTTGCAAAGTGTGATCTTTAAGAGCACCCCATTCGGCACATTTGTGCTGGCATACGGAACAAATATAGCCATGCTCTTCCTTTTGATGTTCTTCCATCCAGACAAAACGATTGCATTTGAAATCACAAATTCGACATTCAAATTTGATCATACCCGTGTGAATACGCTCGTGTGTTGTCACCTTCAAGCATATATTAAAATGCAACTGAATATTTTAATGTTCATATTATGAACTGGATAGGTAAAGAAACTGTCACCCTTTTTTTAAGTCAACCAGTACTGAGTTTCAAAACTTCAAACTATTCCTTTTTTTCAAAAGAAATGTTGCATAGAAAATGAAAAAGAAACTAACCGAACATTCGCTTGTAAATAATTCGTCACAAAAGTGGCAAGGGAAAGTTTTTGTAAAAACATGAGCCATTTTCTTATGCTTCCTGAGTTTTCGCGGTGTAAGAAATTTCAACGCACACATATTACATTTGAAACCTGAATTCGCACCACGATGGAATTTTGCCCGATGATTAAGCAATCTTTGATAAGTGCAGAGATTTCTCATCGGTGTACATTCAAAGCAGATAAATGTCTGAAAGAAAGCTACGAAGAAATGAAATAAAAGATCCATCAGTTAGTCAGTTCTTTTCATAATTATGAACTTCGGATAAAATCAGAGATAAACTATCTATCTACGATCATCTCCATCATATTAGACTCCTTTCTTCCTTATCATTATACATTTAGCTTTCCAAATCTTTTCGACATAATATCAATGCAACGCTTAATTGGATATATATATATATATATATATATGTATATATATTTCTCTTACAAGAAAGTTGAAATAAAACATAATTATGAAACTGATTTATGAATTTTTTTTTTTAAAATGAAATTCGAAGACTTTCTACGGCACTGGCTAAAATTCCATATTATCCAGAAATGTAGTTTACCAAGTCGCATTCATGGGCTGACAATTCATTTTTCGTTCTCAGTGCTTTGAAACAACGTAAACATTGAACAAAATCAATGGTTTCTGGATGCTTCTTTACAAAATGCTTCTTCAAAGAAACCTCGTTCCTGAACCGTTTGTCACAGAACGGACACTGCGGAGAAACCTGAAAAAAGAATTTGTTAACCAGTTGGTCACTTAAATTAAAATTTTAGATAAATGTAGAAATCAATGATAAAATAATGACAGTCATGATATTCTTACTTTTTTCTTGTAAGAACGTTTTGGTTGACGCAAGAAACCATATCGATCGAAACGTGCTGGAATACCACCACTTAATTCACCAGGCAACGGAATCCTAAAAAACGTTAGAGTAAATTCATAAAAAAAAAAGAAAAAAATATAAATAGAGAGACAGAGATAATAAGAAGAAAGCGAAAGATTTATTTTTTTTTCTAAGTCTATATGAATAAATATAGAAGAAAAAAAGGATAACGTTGAAGCGAATCCTATTAATCGGTAACTTCCAGAAATACTACTTGAAAATAAGTCTTACTTGTCAACCTCAACCTCATAAGATTCCGCATCTATCTCGTGTTCTGGAGGAATGTAACCTCCTGTTGCAAGTTCCTCAATCCGATTTGCTTCAAGCTCAGCTTGCCTAAAATTTTCAACATAATTATTGAAAATACTTCCTTGGCAAATCTCGGTTTACATTTTCAATTAATCAAACATTTGACTGGTAGCATAATTAATCAGAAATCCTGAAAGTTCAAAAACCTTTGTTCAGCAATCTCTTCTTCCTGTTGTATCAAATACGCCAAATATTCGGTATAATGCCGGTCCCGCAAATGTCGTTCATACAAATTTTTTTCAATAAAACGATTTTTACAAATTTTGCATCGTACCATTTTAGCACGGATGGCTTTCCGAATCTGAAGGAACTATCTTACATTGTAGATTAGAGAAACTGATAACACAATGCGAAACTTTATAAATCTAAATGCAAAATCATCGAACCTCATCCGGAACCGTAGGATGAGGTGGAGGAGGTGGAAGTTCACTGAGAAGTACACCGTCTTGAAGCCGTATTGGAAATGTCGTTACATCTGATAAAGCTGAAAATTAACAAAGATATATTTTATGAGTTAAAAAATCATCTGATGCATTCCTGAAATATTTTCAATCATGAATTGAACTGAGACTGAAAAAGCTAAGGTTAGCTAAGAAAAACAATTTTATTAATACCATTTGAACGGACAATTTGTGGGTGATACATCCATTTCCTTGGTTGATTCGCTTTTCTTGCGGTTTCTACTTTCCGTCCATATCGATCAAGCACAACTCTTTCCTTTTGCTCGCTATCCGCTGATGTATTTGCGGACAATAATTTTGAAATTAACCAACCAACACCAGACATATGAGATCGTTTCTGAAATAAAATATCCGTTAGCAAAAAACAAACGGAAGGAAATTCCATTTTCTGCAAGCTAGCAAAAAATCCCAATTATATTTAGAACTGAAAATGTGTGATTAAAATTTTTCATTAATCTAGCACATAAAATTCTAAATATTCCCTGCAATCAGGAAAAAATCAAATATCTCCAATAGAGATCGAAATCATTAAGATTCTTTAAAATATGCAAACTTTCAGAACGCTAAAATAGATACATTAATACCTTTCTAAGTTCTCGGGTCTGTTTTTCCTGTCGTACAGCAATGGCAAGCATATTTCGCAACTCATCACAATCTGGTCCAATTGAATTATATGGCCGTTTTCGTACTTTACTATCACCTTCACCGGCCAATTGTTCAATCAAGGCATGAGCTATGATTTCTTCCAAACCTTCATTGCCCATTTCAATTTCTTCATCCATCACCTCATTTCCTTCGATTTCCTGGGCATATCACCGTATTCAAATTATTAAGTCTTAATTTCTACATTCAAAATCCGATTTAAAAAAAAAAAAAAAAAAAAGAAAAAAAACTCCGGTATCTTATTAACAAATTTTCTTTTTTTTTTTTTATTTCAAGATGAAAATACCATAGTTTGCAATGAAGCTTTAAAGTTTGGTGAATCGCTACGAGGTGAATTATCATCTCCACCATCGTCCATATTGATAACAACATTTGATGACAAAAATTTGTAATCAGTTTTGCCATCCAGCTGTATTTCAGGAGCATTAGATGATGTGGCAACAACGTTAGCGTAATGCTGAACCGGTGATGGCATATAAATTGATGCGTCCATTACGTTGGCATGTTCCAAAGATTCTGGCGAATAGGACTTTTTGTAATCGCAATCATACGAATTAACCGCCATAGTACAATCATCATATAGATCTGCAATTCATCACGCTACTAAAAAGGTATACAGAATATTAATAATATGAGTCAAAAAAAATAAGGGGAATTCCCGAAGAGAAAATATAATAATGAAAATGAGATTTGCCACACAAAAAACGAATCAAAATTTTTTTAATTGATTTCAACCATCTTCAAGCAAATTGACTATATCAACAGCAAATACATTAAATGAAAGATTCCACGATTGTTTCTCGAAATCCCCGATCAACGGACAGACTAAACGAGATATGACTGATTTTCGAAAACACGACATATAGCATCTATGCCTGTGATTGACTTCATCAATATTAGAAGCAATATTGTATTGTCTGAACCAACAATTCTGATGACCAAGAGTTGGAAACAAACAACTCCGTGACATCATGCAAAACCCATTCATGTCAATCCAGATAGCCAAGAAAATGCCGAATGATTCCAAATAAAAATAAAATCCGCAAATATTTTCTCTTTCCTTACCTCGAGCTGGATGTTTCGATAAAGTTACATGATTCTTGAAACCATTGTATGCTGACATCAGAATTCTTTTCGTTCCCTTAGATTCACCTTTGTTACAATTTTTATTTTAGTATCAGCGGTGATTTATTCCATTGATCACTGTACAGATTCACAATTCTGCAACAATTTATATTATTAATTTTTCCGCATAAAATTCAAGATAAATTAGCGATGAGAAGTACGGATATTGACATGAAAGTTTCAACAATAATAATCCAAGTTTTGACATAAAATCGGCTGTGTAGTTCGGATTACTTTTGGTGATCTCGGCTGCTAGCAGGTAACATGAACAAAAACTTGCAATATTTCTATCATATCCGAGCAGACTTAATCACTATGGTTATCATTTATGTACAATGAAAAGAAAAAAAGAACTGAAAACTGTTATCAGTTGCCATTTTTACATAAGTTAGCAGATTTATATGCGTTAGTAATTTAGTGCCTATTAACTTCTATGAATCGATAATTGCATTTCTTAGAATAATACTTCACAGAGAGATAAAGCATCTCTACTCAGTTAATACTCCCACAAAAATCGAAATCAATTTATGCCGACTAAAAGGTCACATCTGAAACTCTCAAAGAACAAACAACTTTTCAATTTGTAACTCCAACAATATCGAATTTTGCTTGAACATGGATAATAACAATATTTGTCCAATCCTACAGTAAGCTATTTATCTGCCCAAGAATAGTGTAGTATACTTTATTCTTTCGTAAACAACACAACTACAAGCGAAATAAACATAAAACAGGTCCACCCCCTCAGCAAGAACCAAACTCACAACCACTCGCGTTTGCAAGTTCCATCAAACCTGTCGCAAAAAAAAGTTGGCAACGAGCCAAGCGCGCTCACTAGATTTATTTCACTGTATGACGCATCCATACATTGCAACTCGAGCTGCATGAGTAGGGTATGTTGTCCTGAGAATATCGATTGGCTCTAAGCATCGCTGGATTTCACATTGAAGATGAAGTGCATGGAGTTTGGTCTTAATTAAATTAATTATTTGCACATTTCCCCTCAGTTATCTCACGTACACAAATACAACTCAGAAATCTCAGCGGCCAACTGGAAGATCAACGATCGGCTGTGTGTGTGCTTGAAGTTCGCTCAGATTGTTATTCGTCGAGAAGAAAAGGATCGTTTGTAGTCACTCAGAGATGTGAATAATTTGATCAGAATTTTCTGAAATTCATATTCAGATTTAAAAGTGCAGTCGAGACAAATTGATTGTCTGAAGAAATTAGCGAATTCGCTTTTTTTTAAAAATGATTTTTAAGTAAAATCTGAAAACTCGATCTCGTCTACTATCCCAAATGAGATATTTTACGTTCTCCTTGGTGTAGTTGAAGATAGACAGTTGAGGATAAAAAAGAATAATCTAATTTTCTCCATGACGATCTTCTACATCCCAGTACATTGTTCCGCATATTCAAAAAAGTTGAACTTGAACATTAGCTGAAGAAATAAAAATGCAATAAGAGGTCAAAGTTGAATGAGTCAGAGAATTTTCGAAAATTTCTGACGAGTAATTCAGTTGCAGCTATCTGGCATTAGTCAGATTCGTAAATAATTCCGATTTTGGAAGTTTCAAAATGTGTTCTTCCATCTGTCCTCACGGAATCTTTATCAATTGTTGATCTTCCTTCATCCTTTCCGCTCATTTTAAATTATTGCATACTTTCATAGATACTATCAGTAATGATTTCATGTTGCATTTTGCTCTACTCGACGGAATCGTTCCAAAAACAATTTTTCAAACGTTTCTTTATTTTATGGATTCTGGAAAAATTCACATCAGAAATCCCAATTTCCAATTAAGAATGGAAGATTTCTCTTCGACATTTGCCCCACTGATTATCAATTTAAAATTTAAAAATTCATCACATTTCCGGTGAAATTATAATGATTCGCGTGAAATTTCCATGTTCTAACCAATCGATTATTATTTATTTCTGTCATTCCTAAAATTTCAAGTGGAATTTTGAAATCCCCATTTATCTATTATGATTTGCTTAAGAAATTATGGACTATAAATAAGAGGAAGGTTTATCCGTGAAAAATTGGAGAATAATCTTCTGAAAGAATCTGAATAATACCTATATTGGCACCTCATTTTCTTTCATTTTTTGCAAAATTTCAAAAGATCAAAATTGAAAATTTTGGAGAATTTGTAAAATTTCGACCCCTGTATATATAATCAGTTTCAAATTGTCTATACCAATGCATCTTTTCGATAATTTTTTATTACCTTTCGGCATTATTTTTGTGGTCCAAATCTCTAATAGATTTAATGAGAATAGATATGTTTGAAGACATTTGTGAGGCAGCAGATGTGAACATTTTATTTTCAGGCTAAGGAAGTCATCACATACATAATATTTAAAAGGTTCTATCTTAAAGTTCTAAACTTTTTGAAATTCCAAGAAGCAAAACTTGAAGATTTTTTGAAGTCAATTAGAATCTAAATAAAATTACAATTAATTAGAATCTAAATAAAATTATAAGATAAAAGCTTTGATGGTATCAAATCCTAATGTCCAGATTTTTGCCATCATTTCAAATATATTTTTATATCATAAACAAAGTTTTTCAATTCAAATATTCCATTCTTTATAGCCAAAGTGAATATATTTATATCAGGTTGTAAAATTATTTTAGAAACGAGTCATATAAGCTTATTTATTTCCTTCGTTTTTTCCCGATATGTACTGCATGAATGTTTTTTTATATATTTGTATTTAACAGGTTTTCCATACATTTGCGTTATGTAACTTGAGTTTACATTTTTGTTCTGTGTTATGAGGTATACCATTTCTTGGCATTTATGTTGTTGACAAAAACTTTGTTGACTGCGTTTGCACTAGTCGTACAATTTACGGTATAATTCATAGATTGCAACTGAAGGAATTTCTTTTTTTCTTCAGTAAAGAGATAAATTTTGTTTTTGATATTCCGCGGATTTCAATTTTTTTGCAATACTTTTTATATTTGTACTATTTCGATTTATACCGTGTAAAAAATGAGTTGATAAAGGAAAGCAAAATGAAAAATCTTGTTGCTGTCGAAATTATCTCACAAACTTACTATTTAATAGAAACCAGAGAAGCCAAACGTCAGCTTCTTTTGCCAATAACGCCAATCGACAATGATTTGTCGATGAACATATATTGTTGCTGAATATATTTTTTTTCGATGAATGTATACATTTTAATTTGGGAGCCATAAACTACTTTTTGTACTTTAATTTCAGAGCCTTGAGTTCAGGAAATAGCATTACCGCTAATCAAGAAAATCTTTCAAATACAATAAATCATTCTTTTTTCGACGTTAAATTTGGAAAATACTAAAACAAAGTGGAAATTTTTGAAAGTGAAATGACAAATATTAAAATTAAAAATAAATGCCATAGAAACACAACAAAAAATGTTGCACAAAATTCTATGTATATTATTGAATCACGAATTTCATGGTTCGATTCAGTTTGTTTTATTATTAATATTTATTATGAACATTTTTCAAAGAAAAAGATCTCGTTTATTATTAATAATTTTTATGAAAATTTTCGAAAGAAATCGTTAGATCTTTGATGTCATTGAATCATCAAATAAGACTTTTAGATGCTTTTGAATCTTTCTCGTTTGCAAAATTCACTCCTAAATGTCAAAATGTATAGTAAAATCAATTCATCCATTACTTTCAGTGAAAATGACCTGAAAACTTCCAAATAATTGACCAGTTCATCAGGATGGTCATTAATGTAATATATGTTCCAAAGTGATGCGATTGTAAACAAATTGAGGATACGTTTCTGTCTTTGAGAAGTGTTCAGTGTAAGTGCTAAATCGTTCCGTTTAACCATCGTGATTCGAAACTTTGCCTTGGCCAACAGCCAGCAATATTTTTCCATGAATCATGTGGAATTTTTTTTCGGTAATAATAGATCGAACGCATTAGTAACATTTACTTTTGCCTTTCTAATATATAATATTCCGATTTGTGAAACGATTCCATGACGCATATGAACACTCAAATTTGACCCATTCACTCTTTAATAAATTTGTCGAACAGAGATGAAGTTGAACGATCGGAGTATCATACGAGGTAATAGCAAATACTGCAAACGAGTAGAATATTTTGCGATATTTGCACCGTGAATATATTTTGATATAATGTTTTATTTCATAAAAGTCATTTCAATTAGAAGTTAAGGAAAAATCTTTCTCAAAATCGATCATGTGTGAAAATTTCTGCCTATCTCCAGGAAATTAATTGCAAAGTTATTCTGTTTGGAACGATGTGAAACAGATTTAAGGGAGCCTTTCATTAGTTCCTTCGAAGCTTGTATTAATAGATTTCAAATATCTCCAACAAAGAAATTTCATAAAATAAAACCATTTGAAATTTATAATGTAAATTTAATTTCAACCTTAAATTACAACTGATAGATAACTGTTACTATTTTAAAGAATGTGAGGAATAGTTGGAAAGAATATTATTGTTTAAATAAAAGATAATGTTCATCTGCATAAATGGTGTCGCCTTCTTTGCACAGTTACAAAACCACAGCTATCACTATATCATAGAAATGACACGATCCACATAAATCGACGTCATATTTCGGAATCATTTCTTTTATCTTTTTTTGTAAAACAATTAATCATTTGAGCGGATACCTTCGAAAACGTTCGCAAAAATGTAGTAGTCTGCCTTCCATTCTCTTGCAAAGTCTGAATGTATCAATTAGTCTAATCGTTTTGTTTTCGATTAATCCCAGAAATTCCTTATCATTCATAAGAAAGCTGAAAATTTACATACTTTTCTGTAAACAAGTTTTTATAAACAATAGATACATTCAAACTATAGCTAACGTCTAATGACCAAATATTTCAAAATTTAATGATAACACTGACAGAATTATAAATGCCTACTCTGCTCATAGTTTACATTTCATCGTAACATACTTAATCCATTAAAGTCATATGTTCACGGGAATGGATGTTGTGGGGATTTTCTGATACCAAACAGTTGCGACTTCTATTCTGCGATTATTCGTTCTTTCTGCCACAATACTTCAACTATTATTCTATACAATATCAAGAAAGTTGAGCATTTAACGTAATAGCTTTCTATACATAAAAAAAGTCGCGTATTATATTTCCTTTTGAAAACTTCAGAAAGATCACATCGTAAATAACTGCAAATAGATTATACTTTCGGTGATCAACTATTTGTAACTCTGCAATAAAAGAAAATTATTTTAGTCATCACCTGATTAATTTCGATTTTAAGAATATGTAGAATCAACACTATCCACTTAGATGACTTTTTTGTTCATGACATCCAGCAATGGTTCGTCTTGATGATCCCAATGATCCTGGTCTCGTATAATTTAGAGTAAAAATGTCTAAATATGCCTTGGTTTACTGTCGACTGTACTTGCAACACGTTAATTATATTACATCAAGATATTTTGTCGATGTATTCTAGTCTTTTATATTAAATTGCATATGTTTTACGAGAATTTATTTATAAATAGAACTGAAAGCATATGTATACTGCAACACAACTTTGTCTGAAAAGTATTTCTGTTGCTTATCTAATGATTCCGTCCATATCTTTCTGACAGAAAAGATAAGAATTGACCGTTTCACAATTAATAGCTACTACTAAAAATTTACAGAAGAAAAGATACGACTATTCAAATGACCACTGAGAGTGTATTCCTCACTTGCGACATTCCTTGCGATACTCTTAGACTTAAAATGGTAGTCAAACATCCTTTATGTCAGTGACAGCATTTATTTATTCTGTTATGACAATAAGGAATCAACATTTCGAGCAAATTATTGGTTCCTTATTCGTGTCAAAATTCCATGTTAGCGCCACATCATTTTACTCAACCATATTTAACTCAAAATAAACTTCATCAAGACTAATTCTGGCAGCATTTATTTTTTGTCCAATTCATTTTTAGTACAAAATCCGGTAAGTATGATTATGTTTCATCTACCATCTGAATTTAATGAATTTTTGAATCTAAGAATTAAATCTTAAACTCCACACTACATGTATGTCAACTAATTAATTTATTTTACAATGAAAGAGCATGAATTCACGAAAAACAAAAATTCAGAAATTTTATTGGTAACAATATTTACACAACAAACATATGAAATTATATATAATATACAAGTTTAACAACTTCAAACTTTGAAAGGAATTTTATTAATCCATTTTCCTCACGCTGACATTTGTCGATAAATGAGTGCGATGTTCATAGTCTATGACTGATGTAAGGTAGAGCGAGTCAAAGATAACTTTAATTCATCTGAACCATCGATTCACTAAATTTGTGCAAAAGAATAATGTTACTAATTCCAAAAAATAATAAAAACTAATTGAAAATCTTTTTTGATTTTTTCGCATGAATAATTTTTATGAATATTAGTAAATAAATGAATGTAAATGAATAATTTTATCAAAATTTCATATATTTACATATTAAAAAAAAAGATAATTTGAAAGCTGAAAAATACCATTTGCTTATCTTTGGTGTTCCGATGGAAGTTAACAAATCAGTATATTCGCTTTCTTCAATACCACATATCTCGGCAATCGGTCGAAAAGAATTTAATGATGAAATCAGAAAGGTGCTATTTTGAAATGCATTATTTGTCTCCACCAATAATTTTTTGACATGCAATAAACTAAAACGAAAAAGAAATGTAAAGATAACATTCTAATCAAATAACGTGTTCCATTAACCTACCTAATCGTTTTTTTTTTTTTTTTTTTGATCATTCAATGCTAAACACATGTTCTTACGATAACGCAATTATAAACTAGATATGGTGAAAATCAGCCTATAAAACTGATTTATTTCATAAATCAAACCTTTTCTGACCTGCACAAAGCAACTTATACCTGGAATCGGCAAAAAATGATTGCAAACAATTATAACATTCCATTATTTTGGCCATATTCTTTTTGACAGCATCATAAACATCTGCATTCAGTGCCAGGAGCAACAAATTTGACTGCAACTAAAAGCGACCAAGGATATCGTACAAATCCAGTATTTCTTCAAATATCGTTTTTGGGAATAAAAAATAAACAACTGTGGAAAAGAAAAAAGCAATTGAAAGTTCCTTTTATAAAAACTAGAATTTTGCTGCCGACTGCATATAGTTGACACATTTTTTATAAAATAATAATATACAAAAAGCATACCAAATGCCCAGTCTGTATATGCTGAAGACAGTGTAAGGCAGCCTGCTCGCAAAGTTTTCGAAGTCTGTAACTACGAATTGCCCTGCATATTAGAACTGATACTATGTATCGTTTTGCACAAACATTCAAACTGTAATGCATCTCTGATTTCAACATATCCTATAAGTAAGAATTTGATCTAAAATATCTTTTAAGATTTTCAATAAAATGACAAAATTGGCTAAATGGATACATTATGAGAAAAGTACAGAACTAGATAACTTAAATTCAAAAAGAAAAAATTCCATTTTGAAACTGCAGCATCACTTATTCGTTGATTTTAACATTACAGTAGAAGGAGATTGTGTTCAAGAATAGAAAATTTACAAGTAAAAAGCAATAGCTTCTCTATTAAATTCCCAATATTGCAATGAAAAAACGAAAACTTTTCGATACCATGATATATATAACCAACCAATGCTGACAGAATCAAAAACCGGATAAAAATTAAACATCAAAAATTGTAAAGTTTTGAAAACAGCACTGCACCTTTGCAATATTTTTTAAATATTTGTTGAGTTTCAAAGCATTCAACTTATTCAATTCTTTTGAGACACGACGTGTGAACCTCCAAAATTTGGCATGTCTAAAAATGATTATTATTAGCTCCATGCTGTAATACATGCAACACTTGATAATTCTCTTCAGTTAATATTCCTTTAATTTCAAAAAAGAGTACACAAACTAGATTTCGATTCTTATATATTGCTGATTTATTTAAAAATTAAAAATTTGATAACCTGTATGGAGCACTCATTTTATAGATCAGTGCATCAAGTATTGCAACGGATTGTGGAGCAACCGAGTTAGGATAAAGATCAATCAGTTTATCAATGACCAACTAAAATAAATATTTTGAAATGAAAATACTTTCGATAAAGAATTAAATCTTTCTAAAACTAAAAGTATTGAATCTGATTCCATCTGATTGTTGACTATTACCAACTAGCATATGTCTGGATTAAACCAAACGATATAAGCAGTTCATTGGCAGTAGGCTATGATATTCTTTAATGAGTCTCAATGATAGATGAATAATGAGCTGAGTTGAAAACCTGAACTGAATACTGAACTTACTTTTTCGTTGATAACAGTAGCATCGAACTTTTTGTTATCTGCTTCGAAAGGATTATGAACTGGTTGCGAGCAGTATTTGTCTACCACTGAAAGCAGTGCTTCCTCCTCCAAACTTTCAAATAACTCCATACTGAAGGGAGAAATAACTATAGTATAGACTTTATCATGAATTCTTATTTGGTATATATATTTATTGAAGATCCGTATTTCAGTTGTTCCAATTTAATTCAACAAAATTAGCCTATAAATTTCCCGCAAAATTTGACTACTTCATTCTTGAATTCTTGAATACCCTTTTTCTTCAAAAATTTAAAATTATCGTTTACCGGGATTACTGCTTATGCCGCAGAATGCAAGAGCATATTATATGTAATACAATATATGTCACAACCGTCACAGATATTCAGTTAACATGAAAACACATGGAAAAGAAATATTGTGCTCAAAACATTTCAATATTTATTTAAACTTTTGAATGATGAAATGGGAAAAATAAGCTTTACTGGATAAAATTTTGAAACTGAAAATTCTAGCATCTACCATAGAAACTGTACCATCAGACTGAGTTCCTGCGAGGAATACCTGGTTTTTTCTCTCAAAAACCCAGGTATTCCTCGCAGGAAAAATAGATCACACAAATTATGACCCCCAATTTAGCTTCAACTCATTCTCATATACATAAATTTTCGGGTCGAAGTGAAAACCCAACATCCCACCCGTTTAAAATATTTATTTGGAATATGTGTTGTCTGGAGGGGTAACCTTTTTTAAATAACTTTTTTTTTTATAATTTGGGTCATCCTGCAATAGTCAAACTAAGTTATCTGATGCCAAGAAATTGGACAATAAACAAAGTTGGCTGGGAATAAATGAGAGTTAAATAAATGAGCAATATCGCATGTTTTCAGATGATATTTGTGAAAGTGATGAGAGTAAAACGATCATCCAATGACTTTTTGCGAAATCCGTGACCTTTTTATCCTGCCAAAAACTTTATTTCGTAATACACTGCAAAGAAACCTTATACTACCTGCCAAACTATTCTATACATTTTAAATTTACGATTTAAAATAGTTCATTTATACAGTCGTTGATAGAAGTTCCATTTTAATTTGCTTGAACATTTCATTATGTAATTTCTAAGTCGATGATGAGACATTATCTTTCACTTTCTATCGAAAAATGTTGAACCATGCTATTAGAAATCAAAATTATTTGGAATAATTTGGGCGACAGTTCTAAGAAACTATTAAAGTGAACGATAATTTCAAGCATTATTTTTTGGTCAGATTTGCGATACAATAAAATATTGATTTTCATGAAATATGATATATTTAACATGGATTTTACAAATCTTTCAATGGATATATAATTGTAATTTCAGATCTTTAATAGTAATAGCTAATCATTTGCTAGAATATCATACAGTTCATGATGATATTTTGGTAAAAGTTAAAACTTTACTTTATAATATACTGCAATATCGCAAATTCTTATATCATTTTAATGTCAGTTAGTAAAAAATTAAAATTTAAACTATCCAATATAGCGAATATATATTGATTTAAAGTACCACAATGATACGTTACAACAAAAGGATGACAGCAATTAAGCATTGGGGATATGCAGATCAGATGAAGAGAAAAACAACAATTGAATAAATTTGATTCATTAAATAGTAGACTTATTTATACTTTCCATTTGATGAGAAGGCCATCAGGCTGTGTATTGATATAAACAGTATGAAATATTGGCATTCGTTATTAATGAAATTAGCAATTATTTGTTGCTATGATGGCTATATCAGCAAATAATCATAAATGATTTAATTTAATTTAAATCAATACAAATATCACTTCTCTTATTGCATCTCTTCCTATTGCATCTCTTCTATTATTGAAAACTTTCAGTTAAGTCTTCCTCTTTCTTTTTTCTCAAAATTCCTTAAAATATCTAATAATGATATAACCGACGATTGGCATGTGAACCATAGGATATCATTTTTAATCATTTCTTTTAACCCAAAAATTTCGTGATCTGCAAAAGGTCATAGTATATTGCCGTATCTGATAAATATGCAAAGTGTAATCAAAACCTAATTACATTTTATGTGATATTTTATTATACATTATCATCAAGAAATACAAGAAAAAATGAAGAGCTAATGAGGAATTTTGACAGAGACTTTACAGTAAATTATTGTTCACTAGATTAAGCAGCAAGTGATCGGCCGACAAATAATATCTTTGGATGTTCCTTTATATCATATAAATCATTCCATCGAGCAGAAGCTTTAACTAATCTTCTTACATATTGCACAACCTTTCGTGAAGCAGGAATCCGTATACCAAAACATATCATTCCCATTCATATAAGCACAATACTGGGTACCTCGCGGAAATCCTGGGAAAAATTTTTTGAAATCTACCTTACTTCCATCCAACCACTCAAATCGATCGCTTGTTTGTCCGCGTAAACCGATGAAAATGCGATCACAGCTGGCTAACTCTAAAATACAAAAAAAGTTCCTTACAGAAATTTTATGCAATTGCAGAAAAAAAAAAAAGCATTTATCATTCTTTTTTCTGAAAAGAAAACTTAATCCTGAAGAACTGCCAGATCTTCATAATCAGAAATGTTGTCAACTGATTTTATGGGGCAATACATTTCGCATCGTGACCTCTATCCTGTTTATTCCACAGCATGATTCAGTGTGGCAATGATGGAATTCTGATATTTGCTTAGTTTCGATCTAGTTTACTTCTAAAATTTCCCTGATGCTTCATCAAAGTGTTGAAATTAATAGTATTTGCTCTCATTCCAACATGACATTCTCATCTGACGTTAATAATTTATGTACTCGACATATAAATAATTACAATATTAGTGTTTAATGTGAAATAATATTTGTATTAATGAGCCGGAAATTCGGTATGCAAAGAAGTAGTGGTTAGAAATATCCGTGATTTATCATAATATGAACAAGAAATATAATTTTGAATTCATTATTTTTGTTTATTTTAGCATGAATGAAGCAAAAATTTCAAAATTCTGGAATTCTTACCATACACAAATGCATTTTCTGTTTCGGAATGTATTGAAACCAAATGTGCATTCTCCTCTGCACACATTCGTTCATATTTCACTGCACTAATATTTTCACTTTGAGAAATCTCATTAATAAACTGCAATTGAAATTGACTGAGATGAAATTTGGTAATAAACAGAACAAGGAAGTGAAGGAATCCTTAACAAAGAAAAAGGATGGTGAACATTTCGATGTTTTTTCTTAAAAAGTTCAATCTTTGATTTGACGAGTTTCGATTCGATGAGTAACTCTCAAATATTTAATTTGTGTGAAAACTTATATTCCGAAAAGAAAAAAAAAAAGAAAATGTTGAAAGCTGACTTTATAATAAGCATTTGTTTCTTCGTTGTAAACCCAACCTGGATGCTGCTTATCTGTAAAAATCATTTTTAATAAATTCCAATATGGAATGTCAAGAATGAAGATAAAATGTTTGAGAAATTATGATTGAAAAGAGTTTCCATTTCAGTAGAGTGATGGAATGACCGAAAAGATCGCAAGAATTCCATTGAAATTATAGGACCGAATTTGAAGATTCGTCTGTTTCACTCTTACCTTTCCTTTTCTTTTCATTCCTGTCCTTTCAAATGATCGCAACGATCATTGCGTTATGGAAAAAAAAAGAAGCATTATTGGTGCGAAAATTGAACTAACCAACAGTGCACAAATTACACGTACGCTTGCATTTCTTCACCATAAGTTCATGATAATCTGACCGATCGCAGAGCTTCTGAAGCATTGAACATAACAAATAGTTGTTATCCATACATCCAGCATGTCTACATAGGCCGCAACTACCGGCACATTCTACTGCTAAGATGGCTTTAAATGTGACATCTGTTGTAGAACATTGACCTCTTTCTGCAATCGCACGACAATTCAAGACAGAATCTGCAAAAAAGAAATAATACTTGAAATGATTTCAGAAATTAACAAATCAAGAAATCATTTTTGGCATTTCTTTCGATATATCATATTGAGAGTAGAAGAAATCAATAGCTAAATCAGCAAAGAATGCTTAGTATATAAATCGCATTTGTGTAAATTGGCAAATGATTAGAAGACAATGAAACAAATCTTTCTTATCAGCACACATGAAATCTGGATGTTGACAACAACTGCGACATTGTTTACGACATTCTTCGACAATGTACGATTTCAAATTCGTGCAACGTGCATTCACTATTGGACTGCAAAAAAAAGAAAGAAAAAAGATGGCATCATTTCGAAAAATATAAAATTTACAAGAGCTGATTTCATGCAAATGTTTGCGCAGATATGGCCTGATGGAAATCAAAATTGAAACCAACAAAGCTTCAATGACTGGAAATGCTTCCTGACAAATCACATCAACTTGCGCATTGGAACATTTCGTTGCAGAAAATTCATCCGAACATGGAGACGTAGCTGCTTGAATTGTTGAAAGAAAGAAAAAATACAACATTCCGTAGAGCGTTTCTTGATTTATGAAAATCCTGCAAATGACAAAAAGACTACTGGATTGTTCTGGAGAACAATTAATAGCACTTGAAATTAATTCATTCATTTATTCAGAAATTATACTACGAGCTATTCGAAAAGAATTCATTTGATATGAGAAGAAAGTATGGTTGAATTGATTTTGTGTTCAATAAATATCACTGCCTGAGAGACTCAAGAAAAAAAAAAGAGAATTGAGAAAAATCATTGAACTCATAAATATAATGGCAAGATAGGCCATTGAACTCAATAAAATTATTTTCTAACATTTAACTTGATATTTCTGCTTTGATGTAAATAATTCTTCAGTTTAAACAGTTTTTTTGATTTATTTCTAATTATAATAATAATAATGATAATGATGACGAAGATGATAATAATAATAATGATATGCTAGTGATGATAGTAAAGCTTTTACCATCAATTATCAATGATATGGTGTGCATTCTGATAACTATCATATTTACTACCAACATTTTGCTGTATTGTTCATCGAGATATATTCCAATTGGAACATATCTGTTGCATAATGGTGCGTCGTTATCTTTCAACAACCCTTTATTTAAAACGAATTCGGTTGTCAAGTGCGGGAAAAAGGAGGGATGAGGTGGGCAGAGGTAATTGTGAGTATCTTTCATGACCTGTATTTTTGTAAGGGATATATTTTCTGTCGAAATTTCGCCATTTTAATCTTCGGTTGCATGTTGAAGCTTCTCCTTTGACAATTTCCTTTCTTTTCAGTTCGATGCGGGTGAAAGTATTGTCGCGAAATCCGAGTGATTATCAGCGAGAAACAAAGAATGATATTTACAAAGGTAAGTATATTGACATTATCATCATTAATCTGAAGCTGAATACCGTAAATGGCTACTAGATGAGGTCAAATAATGGAAATAAAAACTACTAAGGAAGCACCATAAATAAGCATTAGTTAGATGAATATAGTAAGCAAATATCAAAGCTTTGAGCTTTATTAAAACCTTTCTTTCCACTAAATTTCGTAGATTGCGAAAGTGACCAAAGAGAAGTTATGATATCCAATCATTCAGATGAAATTCTCGTGCAAATCACGTTTTGTATTTACAAATTTACAATTTCAGCTCCTCGAAACTTCAAATTGTCGGAGGATCCGTTTCAGGTTCAAGTGGAGTATACACGAGCTCTGAATGCTGCTAAATTAAACAGGTAAATACACACCGATTAATAGCTGGTTTTTTATCAATTTATTAATAGATTAAGTTGTTAATACAGCGTTTATGTATGTGTTTTACCAAATAATTTCGAAAGACCGAATTTTTTTGCAGATGATTGCTACCTAATAAAAAATGATGTAAGATGCTAATTAAGAGCTAGATATCACATCATTTTTCTACAGATTAGATAATTTTTTGTATCGAAACTGGTGTTTTTTGAGAATCCTTTTTTTTTTTTTGCATCCAAACGATAGTCAAGACATTATGCAG
Organism: Onchocerca flexuosa; assembly: GCA_002249935.1. Taxonomy (NCBI): domain Eukaryota; kingdom Metazoa; phylum Nematoda; class Chromadorea; order Rhabditida; family Onchocercidae; genus Onchocerca; species Onchocerca flexuosa. The sequence goes on along the minus strand of KZ270020.1, from coordinate 250,817 downwards.
ATTATTCACCAGTAAAAAATGTAGTTTTCGAGTTTTATCATATGATAAATAGTTCTTATTTGTGCTCCTTGATGGCATTTGACATTTAAATAAGTTCTAGCAATTCATTGTTTTTAGGGTCTTCGCAAAACCATTCATTTCAAGTTTAGATGGTCACAATGACGGTGTTTCAGTGCTTTGTAAACATCCTTATAGGTTTGCTTTCTATTTTTCTTTTTTAAACAATGAAATATAATTTAATTACTTCAGTTTGACAATATTTTTTGCAAGTTCCAAAAATAATCATGAAATACATTTTAGATTATCAACGATTTTCTCTGGTGGCCGAGATGGTCAGGTACGAATATGGAATTTACCACTTCATAAATGCTTGGCAAAAATACAGGCACATATTGGGCCTGTTAATGGTAAAACTTCCTGAGTTTTTAAAGCGTAGTTTCTTGACCAATTTTATTTTCTATAGTTTTTCTTAATTCATTTTTCTCTTTTTTTTTTTTTTTAATCAAGAGAATATATTGTTTTGTAAAAAAAAATTTTATGGGATATGAAAAATGCGAATAAAATGATAGTTTGTTTTTTTGTCCTCAATAATTTATAACTTTAGGGATTTCGTGCGATAACGTTTCGGGTGAAACCTTTATAACTGTTGGACACGATTCACAGTTAAAACACTGGAGGTGTCCGGATTCGATTGAAAGCGATTTCTCAGAACCTGTACATTCAATTCCTCTTAATGGTGTTGCTTATGCGGTGTCGCATATTGTGAATAGTGCTGATTACGCTACATGTGGTGAAGGTATTCAAGTATGGAATAAATTAAGGTGAAGTTGAATAAATGCTAGGAATGTGTATTTTTTATTTTGAACGGTTTATTGAGGATTTTGAATTTTCATCCAAAAATCTATGCTTCAGAGATTCTCCGATCCGAATATATAATTTGGGTGTTGATTCAGTTTACACAGTTAAATGCAATCCTGTCGAACCAGATATCATAGTGGGTTGTGGCAGTGATCGAACGATTGCTTTACTGGATACAAGGCAGAAATGTCCATTAAAAAAAGTGAGTTCTTTTAAATTTGATTTGACTGCAATAATTGAATTCACTTCTAATGAAATGGACGAAATCACTGATTAATTAAGGATATTTATATTGTCACCTTCTTTTGAGTTTTCCGATTGAACTTATTTTCCTTACTAAAAGATACTTCATTCAGGTGAAGATGAAGTTGCGTCCAAATGCAGTAAGCTGGAATCCAATGGAAGCTTTTACATTCACGGCCGCGAACGAAGACTACAAGTACAATCAGCCTTCATATTTCTGTTTCATCATTGTTATTAAACATTAACTGTTTCAGAATTCATTAATTTTCCTTTGGATTTCTTTTCTAGCTTATATACGTTCGATATCCGGAAGCTGACCGATCCTCGACGCGTATACAAGGGTCACACAAATGCAGTGATGGATGTTGATTATTCACCCACAGGAACTGAATTTGTTTCTGGAAGTTATGATCGTTCGTTAAGAATATTTCCTGTTGAATCGTTTAGCAGTAGGTATGATTTTATTTGAAGACAGTTGTCGTTCTTTTTTTTCTTCCTCACTTTTTCTTTTCAAAAATTGACGGATTTGGTAATTGCAATTGCAATCGATACTGAATGAGATTTTTTAAGAGAAATATATCATACCAAACGAATGCAACAGGTGCTTTCTGTATTATGGTCATTAGATAATAAGTTTGTGTTATCTGGTTCCGATGAAATGAACATTCGCTTATGGAAAGCAAATGCGAGTGAGAAGTTAGGTCCGGTAAGTATTTTATTGGTATACTCTTTGTGTACAAATCAGTTGCTTATTGACGTTATTTTGATTTTTTGCAAATAGTTCGAATTTTGAAAGATTTGAAATTTCGATCAATTTTATTTCAATTAAATTAATTTCGTTCCAGTTACATCGACGTGAACGTGCTGCACTTAATTACAATGCACGGTTATTGGAAGTTTATGGTGAACATCCTGAAATTAGGCGAATTGTGAAGCGTCGTTTCGTCCCGCGATCAATCTACACGTATTTTTTTTTTTCTTAATAAATATTACAACATATTTACATATGGTGACTTAATTCCAATGGTCAAAAGAATGCGTGACTTTTGAGCGAATTTATGAACTTATAATGTTCTGGACACTTCCGTATTGATTGCAAGTTCCAAACTTAACATACATGCTTCATTTTCCATTATTCCATCAAAGATTTTCTTTATTTTAGTGCCACAAAGGAGCACAGGGCGATAAATTTGTCGCAACGACGCAAAGAAGAAAATAGGAGAACACATTCAAAACCTGGTGCTGTTCCACATATTCCGGAGCACTTGAAACATATAGTAAAGGAATCCGTTACACAACCATCGTGAATTTGTGTAAAAAATTAAGAGCCATTTTTTAAAAGGATATTTACTGTACTTTAATTGTTAAGAAATTGGGATCAAATGAAACTTCGAAAAAAATAAAGCAAATAAATAATTGAGGAAGCAAAATTTTGTGTTTTATATTAAAAAGGTACAGTTTCCGGTGAAAATAGTAACTTTAATTGTATTTGTTTCGCTAATTATTGAGATGAGCGATTTTCTATTTAAAAAAAAAAAATGAATTTTTCCTTTTTCTCACTAAATAAGGCTAAATATTCAGTATATTTTTTGTCCACAGAGTGTGCGCTCATTTTTTTTGCAATGTTTTATTGTTACTGTTCGAAAGAATTGTTGCATATGGTGATGTTAATTGAGCTTGATAGCTCCCTATTTGCAAATTTTATTAAAATTTGCCGCAATTATTGGTCTTTTGACTCAATATGGAGTAGAAAAGTGAAATAGAGTTGCATCCATTGAGTAATTAACAAAAACCGAGTTAAGAAAGGACAAAAAAACTGGACTTTGAAGCGGCTGGCGTGGTGGTTTCTACTACCATGACAATATAAAGTTGAAATATGTAACTATGTACGATAATATTTGCATCTTGGAGATCGATGACTGGTACAAATAAGACGAATAGACAATTACATGTAACATACATAAATCAAATTTGATTATCTTATATGTCAAACCTGCGATTTCCATGAAAAATATGATACTTTTTGGCTTTTAGTTATTCAACACATCAGAAATCTGTTCATTTTCTTCTACAAAAGTTTTGCAGGCTAAATCAGATTCATTGTGTTGATTAGTCATAGCAATTTTTTGCAGGATTTCCGGATTTTCTTGCCATTCAAATGGTTTGGTTTTGTCAATCTGAATATTAAAGTCTAATCAAAAAAGAGCAGCATCGATTTTTAAGAAGTTATCCTTTAATTTCAGGGAATTTTTTCGTTTGTAGCAATAAATCTTATGTCTGAAATATTCTGAACTTGGGGAATTTTCCTTCTTTGATGTCAGGAATTTTTCTACCTTTAAGCGATCCATAGCTTGATTGATGAAAGCATGAATGACATGATATCTCGGTCGGGCATTAAATCTAAACTTTAAAAAAACTTTGAAATATTTCCATAGTTTTCCAGAGATACTCAGATAAAATCTCAGAAAAATCGAACAAATTTTTCTTTTCAGAATGAAACAGAAGCTAAAAAATACGCAGTTTGATCGATGATATCAAGAATTTTTTCAAATTCTGATGGGGAGTCGCCGAGGAGTAGTTGTTTACCAGGACCGCGTGTGAATTTTTTCCATTCCCCAACTAACAGGTATTCTCTTTTGGGATCATGGATAAGCCATGGCAAACTTCCTGAAATGAACGTTTACTGTTTGACAGAATCATAACTATCGATTTTTTCTGTTTTTAGCTTTTGTAATTTTCACCGAATAGCAAGAAATTCGAAATCTAATTTAAAATCCAAACTTTTATCATACATATTTTGTTTCAGAAAATGTTTCATCATCTAATGTTCCTTATACTTGGATTATACTTTTGTACTATTGATTTTAAAGATCTATTATAAGCTAAAAAACAAAACTCTAGAAGAGAAGCGATAAGTCAGCGGAAAATTGAAAGTCACAACAAACAAAGTGAAATTACGTGAAGTTATTATAAAATAAACATTGACAAGAATATGCGACATGTGGATTTTTTGAAATTCTCTCACCGACGACCATTTCAGTGATCATATAGAACCATGATTCCAGGTCATCTTTTCGACATTGTTCCGAAAAATTATGTGCATTCAAGGGTGCATAATATATTGTACCCATTAAACTGGCCGCACTTCGCCGTTCAACCAATGTACCATTTTCACGACTACATTGATTTTTACAGGAATTATTTTCTTATATCATATAAAAGAGCGATTCTATGTATTATAGGAGTAATTTGCAAATGAATGAAGAATGAAGTAAGAGAAGGATTAATTGTCATAAAGTTGAAATAATATGTTGTATCATGCATGTTTCTATATTACACAACTAACATGAATCTTCGAGCAAAACCGAAATCAAGCATGTAAATCAATCCCATGTTTTCCTTCCCAATACAGAAATTATTTGCTTTAACATCGCGACAAAGCCAGCCGTTATCATGAAGCGTTTCAATGCGTTTCAATGTTTGAGATGCAAGTTTAAGCGATGTTGAAAGACTGAATCTGAAATGAGAAGAAATCCAGCAAATCGAGATCAAGCGCTATGAACCAAATTCCATGAGCAATTCCTTAACGTAGCTGAAGTAGACTACTGAGCTGCTGAGAGTTCAGACAATCAATCAGAAATTCTTCAAAATATCAAGAAAGACTAATTTGAAGAAGCGATAAGCATCGTACAGTTATGCAGTGCTTTCGCATTTTCTTATTACGATGTTTTATTCGTATATTTTAATTCAAAGTTCATTTCTCTTGAAAATCCGAAAGAAAAACAAATGAAATGAAAATGAAATAAGCAATTTTCCTAGTTGATTAAGATTTATCAAAAGATAGGAGATGGTTTTTTTTTAATATGAATCAAAATTCTCATAAACTTTTTTGCTGGTATTGAGCGTCTCAGAAGTTGCAAATCTGGACCGACCAATTCCATAATGATATATTTATAAAGTGGTGTTCTACCAGTAGCTATTAAACGTGGAAATCCGGCAATGATATTCTGACGATTAAGTTGTTTTAGCACCAATGCATCCAATTTCAATACAGGCCTGGAATTGATGAAAATCTTTTCTCGACATCGATATTTGGATGGCATTGAAATCATTGTACCGTGGAGAAGTGTGTTTGGTTGATGTCATTCATAAGCAGGTAATCTATTCAAAAATAATTTTTATTCGGGAAAGAGAGAACGGAATTCTCCTGATTTTGGACTTACGTCCAATATTTGATTGAGCAAAGCGAGTAATTATGATGTACGTGCTGCGATAAAAACATGCATTCCTACTATTCTCAATTTCAATCATTTAAATGTTCATGATGACCACCACATTCGTTTTTCATCATATCTACCATAAGGTATTCCGAGATGCAAAAGCCGTATTGCAAAAATGACCTTTTTGACCCAACTGTTCGTTCAGTCTTCATCGCATATTGCATGCAACTTCCGCTGATGACATAAACTTTGCTAAAGGGTCCATGGTAGAGCTCTGATTCGATATGATATTGTTCCCCTTTCAGTGTGACCTCCGAACCAACAGCTGGCATTTGATCATTATTTTCATTTCCCATTAATACCAGAATTTCGCCTTACGAAACTCAACAGCTATGCAAGACCATCCAGGAGGTGAACATAAATAATCAAAATGATTGCTTCAGAAAAGTTAGCATTTTGAAATTTTTGAAACTGAAAATATTATGCAAAATAACCAATTCATCGATTCCTCGCGAAAATAATGTTGTTTGATAAGTATTTTTCCCAAAAAGACAGGTCATTCAACCGATCAATCCCAAAACGACGATCTAGTCAAATAAAAAAAAAATTATTTAGCTCAGGAGTTTTGGTGATTTTGAGTTCTCCTTTTTCAAGCACTAACAATGTGACCATCGCGATCATACTACCCACATGGAATAGCGATGCATGCCTAAACATTTTTAGTTGAGAAATTTAAAACGATCAATGTTAGAAACATCTAACTAAAGGCTACTAAGAAAATTATAAAAGGTACGTAGAAAACTTTAAAAAACAACACTTCACTTATGGAGTTATTTATCCGTTGGAATCCTCACAAATTTCCATTATAGCAATAACCGTCCTTTCTATAGCCAAAGCTGAGTCGTTTAATGTATGAATTATTTTTTTCACTCTTTTATCATTTTTCAAAGAATATCCAGTGTTCATTCTTCTTTCCTGAAATATACCACAAAAACAACTTGACATTGAAACAGGTGTTTTTATTAAGACCTACAAATTTCTCTTAATTTTCCAAGAAAACTCTACCTTGGCTTGAGATTGTGTGTTTTAGTGTTTGTTTATCTTGGAGCAATTTTAGCTTTAATCTTCTTTCCGGAAAATCTTTCTTTCCGGAAGATTATCATCGCTTTTCCTTGGAATATATGGATTCGTTGCATTGCTAAGCTTTATCTCTTAATAGCACTGCTAGTGTTTTAGCACATGCTGTTGCACCTGCAGGAACAGTCTTTTCTGCAATTAGCTTAATTACAGGTAGTATCTGGGGAGAAGGTACCTCCTTACTTCTGTGCCAAAAGACAACACAAAATTATGGTGCCAAAGGACAACACAAAATTATGTAAATTACGAAATAAACTTAGTAAGGAACCACAACCATAAATACATATCTGATAAAGTTGATATTATAAATTTGATGTTAGTTCTTCTTTATCTGCTATGTACCTTTGAGAGTAATTCCCATTCTCTGTCTAATCCATCCATCACTTGTTTCAGCTATTGATGCAACCTCATGGTTACTTAATATCTTTCCTGGTAAGTAAGATTCAGTACTCAATTTGAAACTTTTATTCAATGTGACCTACACCCACCTCCCCATCTATCCTCTGGTGTAAATCTTCACTAATAGCACTTACTGCAAATTTTACAGCATAAGCAAAAGAAACAGCATCGGAATTTCCGTGGCTCTTAATGATTACGTCATTGTATCCTAAAAGTATAGCTCCACTTCTAACTTCGGGATTAAAACGTGTTAATGTCTTACCAAGTTCGGATTTCAATAATAACATCAATGCGCATTTTTTGTTATCCACGAGTTGAACATTTCCTGCTTATTAAATTATTAAAATTCTTTCATTGAGCTTTTATTAAGCTGGCGGTCGCCTCAGCTGTTTTAAGCATTACACTGCCAACAAAACCATCAGTTCTAAGAATTCACCTTTGTCGTCTTTATCATTCTTCCCTGTCCAAGGCATGTATTGTTGTATGAATAATATGCACCAGTATTTGAGCATACTAAGTTTCGCTCCCATATCTATTATTTTCCCAAGTTTTCATATGCCCTTATCGTACATTATGTCAAATTCTATTTCTCTAAACGGACGAGCGATCTTTACAACTTTAACTCTCGTTTTAATGAAAAATATGATTAAGCATTTGGAGTTCAACGTTGTTAGTGATGTTGAAGAAGCTGAACTGCTGGTAATTTAAATGAAAAACAGTACCTTCGTTTAAGAGCGGAGAACGATCATTATTCTCTTGTCTCTTATCAATGCTTGAGGCTAGTTTTGCTTAAACGAGGCTTGCAATAAAGGCGAGTGTTAATATAAGGGACTCGCTTAGAGGTACTCCTTTATATCTTGCTCTTCAAAAAATGGCCACATAGGTATTGTTGAATTAATATGAATGAATAGTTAATTGTATATAGTAAAACTAGGAGCTGCAAGTTAGTAGTTAAGTAAGAGGAATTTGCAACTTTAAGCTCAAATCATACTGGCTATAAGAAAGCTTAGAGCATGTGTACCTGATGGACATTATGCGTTACAGAACAACAAAAATCAAACATCCGAATGATTTCTCCCGAGATGTACTCAGAAATTGAAAAATTATATTTTGAAGTTGGATAATGAGACTTAGAACATGCAAGTTCTGGATATGCAACAAATTAATTAAGAAAAATTTATTTTTGCAAAATCACAATGGGCATTCCAGTTGTAACTTTTGAATAAAGCTTTAAGCAGAAAAAGTAAACATTTCATTTAAAAAGTAACGATTGAAAACATGGAATTCAAAAAAAAAAAAAACGAAAAAATTAATCAAGTAGCCCAATTCTCATATTAACTATCTTTTGGATTTGAGAATAAATGGTTGATCAAAACAAAAAAATGATCCTTTGGATTTACCACTGGATATCTTAGTTTACATAATTTTAATAGTTAACAAACAATAAAAATAATTTTTTCGAGATTTAACAAGGTCTGTTATCACGTGTACGTGGTCGAGGTGCGCTTTTAATAATGTTGTCCACACGAAGAATCTGAAGTTATAGTAAATCTATTATTTCGAAAAAATTCGTTGCTAAAACTTTAAAATTTAAACATTTATCCCTATGAATATTCCCCAAACATCTTACCTGTTCAGCCGCTTCTGCTGCACTCGAGACCATACACAACTTTACATTGAACGACTCGATCAGACCCTTTTCAATAACATCCGCCGGCTCGCCTTTTTCAATATCTGGAAATTCGTATGACAAATATAAACTACTATTATCTATTCATTCCCATGAAATCATCGACAGCAGTAGACAATTTTTGTTACTGAAAGCTAAAATATACCGAAAATTCTAAGCAACAGTATATTTAAAATAGCAATATAAACTCAAAATCTTTTTTATCTGTGAATATTATTTTTCGAATTGTTACATACACATTTGATAGATAAGACCAGAATTATTCTACTACATTTAACCATAATCTTTAGATATAATCAAAAATCAAAAAACTGCCATCATACACACATAATTACAAACCGAAATAAACTAACCAATTCCCATGGAATGATTGCCATTGCTATGGTAAGCACGTAACTTCGATACGATTTCTGCACTATCCAGTCCAGCATTGTCGCAAATGTAAATTGGTAACTGCGCAAGTGCACGAGCAAACGCCTCAACAGCAAGCGACTCCTTTCCAGCAATCTTAATTTGAGGAACTTATTATATGAAGCATTTGAAAAAATAATCAAAATTAATCATAATTTTGAAATCATGCTTCAACTAGGGATCAGTTGATAAGATATTTAAAACTAGTATTATTAATACCTTCTGACTTTCGGACATCGCTGCAGTGCTCATCAAAATTTCGGACGCTCCCGCACCAGCGACTGTGCGTGCTTCTTTAACATGAGTCACTAAGACACACAAAGCGTCATGAAGTGATCGTTCTGCTTCATCAAGAATTTGTTGTGTAGAACCACGGACAACAATACTACATGCCTCGCCTGCAAAAACAATAATAATTCATATGATCTAATAAATCATAAATCAAAGACTGAAAGCGTCTTCAAAAATCTGCTTCAAATACGCAAAATAACTTTAATTGATTATGAAAAAACAATTATTCGAAAAATCTCATAAATATTTTACGAAGATCTATCATACCAATAGGAACACCGGAAAATCGTAGCAATCGATCTTCACCAATCATAACTTCTTCGATAAGATTACAGGAACCAAGTTTAACTAATTCAGGTGAATCAAATGTTGATACAATTTCACCACCTGTAAAAAGTAATGTAATCTTAAACATAGATAAAAATAAAGTCTGATGAATAGAAATAGGTGAATAATATACCAAGAACAAGAGCAAGTCTTTCGATTCCCTCGAAGTCGGCATGTTCGATAGCCATAATACCGGCATCGGCAAAGAGTTGCTCTGGATAGTTATAAATCAACTGTCGATTGATAAATACGTTAATTTTGTGCGCTATGATTTTATTTACCTGTAACAAATTTAATTTCGGGTCATATAAATTAATTTTAAAAAAAAGATTTTCAAATTATTTAATCTATAAATCAACCTTGTCTTTCATTTTCTGTTTTTCAGCAACTTCCAGTTCTGCAACTTTAGCTACAGAATCAACACGAACTCTTGAACCGAATATTTTTACCTGAAAATTAAATACTTCTTTCCAATAGATTTACATAAAATTTTGAGAGTGGAAACAATAGTTTCAGACTGATTTAAGGATGGCAAGCGTCACCAGTTGTGACGAGCGTGTTTCTATAAATCAGAATAGCAAAAATTCAGAATTCTTATGTAAAAATAATTTAAGCAAAGAGAAAAAAATGTTGCAATGAACTATGAGATAACAAATCTTAATGTACAACTTGCTAATACCATTTCTATAATATCACTGCCAAATTACATTTGCAATTTCCAATTTCCTTTGTTAACTAATGAGTGCACAAACCTTATCAGTATCCATCGGTGTGTTAGCAATCAGAATTCTTGCATTTTCAATTTTTTTTGGTTGGTGCATGCCCGGACGTTTCTCAAGTAAAAACCCTTAAAATCAAAAAATGAATTGCATAAAACAAAATTCTAATACTGAAAAAAAAAATGCTAAAAAATATGTTACTTCTGTTGAACAGTTACTACCGTCTTTGATATCGACAGCGAACAAGCCGAGAAGTTATGATTTACCAGGAGAATCGACCTCACAGATGAAGTCATCAGCGAGGGTCTGCTCTTGGATATGTAATAAAATACTATCTAATATTAAAAAAGGTTTCTTATATCTAAATTACTTTTTTGCTCATTATATTTTTTACTCTAACCTTCATCCAAGTAACTATCATCCATTGAACCACCCAGTTTTTTGATAATCTGAATTGATTCCAGACATCCAGAACCTTTCAGACGCAATACAGCATCAACAGCAAGTTGAGCAAAATGTTCCTTATGTTGGGCCAAAATTTTCGAGCCCAGCGTTGTTCGAGCAATTTTCAACAAATCATCACGCATATCTGCTGGATTAGAAGTTTTCGCCGACGATCGGAGCGCATCTTGAGCAATTTTTAAAGCCCGGCGATAACCGGCAATGATTATTTGCGGATGAATGCGTGCAGCAATCAATCTTTCGGCTTCTTTCAATAACTCAGCAGCAAGAACAGTCACTGATGTTGTTCCATCACCCACTTCCGAATCTTGTGTCATCGAAATTTCTAAACAAGGGAAAGTTTTGACTGCTAAAAAAAATAAAAAAAAAAATTCAAGGCCAAATTTAATGAATAACTATGATTTCAAATTTCGAGCTTCGTTTTGGATATAAAGAATATGACTCTTGAATTTTTCGCAGATTCGTATTGTCATATCCAAGAGTCATAATCTTTTCAGAACTGCTATCTTGAATACTCTAAAATTCTGGCTGCTAACTGTCTCAATTTCTTACCGACGAGAACTTTCGCAGCCGGATTGTCAACGCCAATGGATTTCAATATAGTAGCCCCATCATTCGTTACTTGCACTTGCTGTGATTCACCTTCACCGCACAGCAAAATCTTATCCTTAAACGGATTTTGGAAATGTCGATTTATGAAAAAACATATCTTACAAAAAAACAACAAACTGAAGCTTGCAAGTCCGATCATTTGGTGGATCTAAACGATACAAGAGATCAGCATATGTTCATACAATCTCAAAATCGTCGTACAAGATCCTGGCGAATTATGATATTCAATAAGCTTTAAACATAAAGATAAATGAACAATTTCTCCAAAATATAATGAATGGTTTGTCAATTTGTGTGCAACAAGAAAACTTACCATTCCCTTAGGTCCTAATGTAGACTTTACTAAATCACCAATGGCGATAGCACCAACAAATGACGATAGACGTGCTCCTTCGCCTCGTTCTTCCTGAGCATTTGGCTTTAATATCTGCACTGGAAGCATGATTGCAGCGAATTATCTCCTGGAATATTTTAATGGAAATAAAAAAATTCTGGAATACCTGAAAGCGAAATAAAAACGAGATAAAAGCACGGAAAATAAGAAAGGATTAGATTCAGTTTGATAATGATCAAATTTTGAGCTGTTCTTAAGTCAAACAAGACAGTTTCGTTGTATATAAATGAAGAAGAGGAATTTTGTGTACTGTATCATCAACATCAAAACGTTTTGAATGATTTTCTCTCATTTCATCAATCTTTTGCAATATCTTCATCTAAAGAATTTAAATTCATTTTTAGGATAAAATCTTCGGATAAAATATGACTGATTTGATCGGAATGTGTAAAGCAAACATAAACTGAATACCCATTACTTCCTTAGTGTAAAGGGTATATCAGTGTAGAATACAACAGAATATGTGAAGTCACGCGGCTATCCGAGAACGACTATTATAATCCTGGATGAGGAATGCACTCTCGGTATCAGTATTATCGAGTACATTCCAATAACACTGCATTAATTCCACTTCTTCTGGTGCTCAAAATTACAACGGTGTGCCCTTTGACCCCACATAATCCTAATTCTCTATCAATCATTATCTGCTAGAAAATGTCCCGAAACCTATGCTCTCATTATGTTTGCTTATCAGATTACATAAAACTCACACTAACATTATCTACTTGATAAGATATACTAGGAAATCATAACATCCAAAAAAAAAAAAACGAACCAAACTTCCCCTTGTTTCCCAGAAAAATTCGAATATTCGCAGCAAATCATTAAAAACCCACGGTTTGCTAAAAATGTAGTAGTGATGGGTAACACCACGTGCTACTATGATACCGACCAAAAAGTATCGTAATGCAAGTAAAACTTCTCATCGACTTAGTGTTTATTCATCATTTTCGAAAAAAAAAGGTGTCGGTCAAATTAATCGGGGTCTTAGTATTTGTAGCAAAGCGGCAGGGAATTTAGAATTTGGCCAGTTTACCAAAGGTGTCTGAAGTAGAAATGAATGATGTTGATGCTGCCAAGAAATTATACTGCCAAAATATGTCTCAATGCGAATATAATTTCTTCCACTAGATATTTTAGAGGCTAACTTCACTTTAAAATTATGCAGAGACACTGGTATTAATTTATAAAATAAATTCAAAGTTTTTAATGATCATGAATTAAGGTCATGAATGGGATTGTGTAACGCAAAAATCGATGTGAACCATAAAACAGTTTTATTTTCATATCTTATATGACGATCATTTCGGTATGTTTTGGTCATTCGACTGTTATAAGCATCTTTATTCCTGTAGTAAGGTATGAAACAATACTAGAAGACTATAAACGACATAAACTTTAGTTGTTGATATCATTCGCAATTATAATTTGAAGTATTTGCTAGTAAATATGTACAACATATGATGTTGTGCCAAGAGAAATTTTAATGAAATAATGGAATGATTACAGAAAAACGAGAGAATGGAAAGGAATATGGAAGATATGTTTGAAAAGTACGGTTTAGTTACGGTGCCAATAAATCCTCCCATGAGCAAGAATGGTCCACGGTCAGTCATGAACGTTCATATTCGCATAACATTAATAGACCGATATATAAAGCAGTTGTTGTTGAAAAACAACAATTAAACAATTTCAAATACTAGCTTGAAGTTTCATGGAAGTTAAAAACACAGGATTATAAAGTATTGGAGATGAAGATCATGAGTGTCGTTAGCTTTTCCAGGGATATTAATCCTGTAACTAAGTGCCAAGTTATCGTTAGGTGAGAGAGATGATTTGTCTGAAACTTTCATTCTTTTTTACAAATTTTGCAGATTTCTTGTAATAATTTCGAAAGATATTTATATATTTAGAATGACACGACATATCTACTGGAGAAAACGATCCGTCGAAAAAGTGCTTCATTCGGACACTGCTCAATCTACAAATACCACTATAGCAACGTCAACTTCTAGTATCAATGATGCAACATCTTCGTCAAAGGTTTTTGACAAAAAATTAATTCTTTTTCGTTACTCAAATTTTATAGGTAGCTTTTTTTTTCGTAAAATTCTATAAACATTGAAAAATCTAAAAAAAAAAAAAAAAAAAAAAAAAAAAAAAAAAAAAAAAAAAAAAAAAACGAGTAATTCGATTTTTCGATAATTTTTTTTTCGCAGCTTATGTCTTCGATAATTTCGATAACTTTTTTTTTTTAATCGTAGCTTATGTCAATGATGAATATTTTTTTTATCGCAGCTTCGATAATTCGATAATTTTCTTGGTAATTTTTTTTTATTGCAGCTTATGTCAATGATGAATATTTTTTATGATTTACACATTGCATTTAATATATTTTGATCGTATCATAATAGAAATCTTTTTATAAAATATAGAACTTTACAGGATATGATAACGAGTAGTGATATTATATCAACAATTAATAGAATTTATGATGATCCAGAATCTGTTAGTCGGTATTTGTTTGATTTGCTGCGTTCTCCACATGATGATAACGATTTACAAGGCGAGGTAAATTTTATTTTCAAAACATAACAATAAATTTGAAGTTTTAGGAAGAAAATATTTCCGTTTTGAAGTATATTGGTGCATCGGTACTTTATGCAGTGCTGAGATATGAGATGAAGCTTACCGTGACGACTAATAATTCTTCTTAATAGATTTGATTATTGCATATTCTTTTGATACAATTTCATATAATCTGAAAAAACCACGTTTTAATTACACGATAGTTTCATTCATACATTCGATAGAAATGTTCAAAGCGGCTGAATGTAGTTGCATTGAAAAATGCTATTTTATTTCCATAGATTGGTCATTTTCATGACTGAGTTCTTTTTTTTTTTTTCAGCTTATCGATTTACTTGGATTTGAACAGTTCGACTTAGTCGGCAAAATTTTATCATCGAGGCAAAAGCTGTTAGATTGTTACAACTCAGTTCGTCAAGATATTGCTCAAACTACACAACTGGAGAGAATATTGGTATGATATTAATAAGGAAAAAGCTTCGATTAAATTCGTATTTACATAGTTTATCTTTTTCTCTAATAATGCAGCTCCTACTCACTTTGAAGGCTAATCTTGTTAGATTTGTGATTATTATTAGAAATAATCGAATAATTACAAAAATTCCATTTCAATCTTCCAAAAAAATCCTGATAGTTTTCCCATATTTCAGCAAAAATCACAAAAGCAAAGGAAACAACCGTTATATTGTCAACAGGTAACAGTTCAATCAAATGCCGATGTAAACATACGTAAAATGACAAGGCGAGAGCAGAAGCGTGCTACAAAACAGTTGAATAAAATTGCGCAGATTTTAAGCGAAGATGAAAAGCTTGAGTTGGAACGAGCTCAGAACGATGTGCTCAAAGAGAGGTCAGAACAATATGCTCAAGGAGTTTGAAGAAAACCTTTCATCAGTAGTTATGCAAACGAAGTTGATTAAAATCTTGATAAATTTAAACTTTACTTCAGTGTGAGGTTTCAAGAGCTTGAAACGGAACGATGGTTAGAAACACTGCGTGAAAGCAGATCTGTTCTACGTGAACGTTTTCCATATGTATACGATGCATCCATTGAATCCGAACATACTTTCATCACTGTCGACGGATTGAAGGTTCTATTTCTGGATATATAGTTGACATTTGTATAACTAACATAGTTATTAAGTAGTGAGGAATAAGTAGTAAATGAAGAAATACGGCAAGCTCTTTTCGTGTATTTTGTTGACATGTTTGTGCGTGGACAATTCTGAATCAGCTGAATAACAAAATTCTATAATTTAAATACTGAATATAATATCTTCATAGTTACTTGTCTTATGCGAGTTAAATTATCAGTGATTGTTGCTTCTTTTCTTGTTGCAGTGGCATACGCAGCTTTGTAAATTACTGTTTAAATCAACGAATAGTTTTATACATGTGATGTTTTTGAAGTAGAATAATTTTAGATCGTACAATTATATTTTGCAATGCTCTAACGAATAATTCTCCATGAATGCTGTACTATTTTTTAGGATTTTGATTTGATATTAAGAAACTGACATAAAAAATTTATCAAGTTGTAATTTTCGTGAATTTACAAATTCAAAAGAAGGAAAAATTAAAAGAATATAAATTTATTGGTATTTTTTTAAGCGATGTTTACCGATTAATTCCACACATACCATTCGCGAAACTTACGAGGAAGTTTATGTTCCTGCAGGGGATAGATCTCAGATCAAAGGAGTACATCAGATAAATATCGAGAATTTTGATGAGGTCTAAATTTCTTTCATTACTTGTTGGATATTATGATTTATTTCATGAAAATTTGTTGAAAATGTAGTTTGACTAGAAAATGTTTTTGTGAAGAATTGATTTCAGTTCATGTTTCTTATAAAATTTGATATTTCATTTTTGTGTCTTTAGTTAGGAAAGAAATGTTTCGATGGCTTCGAAAAGCTTAATATTGTTCAATCGTTGGTGTTTACGCAAGCTTACAAATCACAAGAAAATTTGTTGATTTGCGCTCCGACCGGTGCAGGTATGATAATGTTATTAGAATAGGGATATTAATTTAGTAGAAATGGACTATTTAATTCAATGTATGTCTTTTTTTAATTGTTTCCATAAGAATAATTCATTTAAAGCAGTGAGTTTCCTGAACTTCAAGTCTCTTTTTATAGTCAGATTTTAAATAAGAAATTTGATAGAGAAACCACCGAGAAGTTTGAATCCTCGTACGTCAACGAGATTGTAATCTGTTTTCAAATAGATGGAATTGAAATAGATTTTTAAATATTTAGGCAAAACGAATATTGCATTGTTAGCAATTTTGAACACGGTACATGGTTACATGAACAATGGTGTGATTTGCAAAAACGATTTCAAAGTATGATTTTGTTAATTGATAAAATGATAGAATTATGAGTACTATGTTTATGGAAATAGTCTGATTTTTCGCATCAAAATATTACTGTAATATCTTAATCATTTTATAAAATTCATCATTTCTGAAATTTTCAAATTTTCCAAAGCTGTTGCAGATTGTTTATATTGCCCCAATGAAAGCATTGGCAACTGAAATGACAATGAATTTTGCAAAGCGACTAGCTCCATTAAATTTGCGTGTGCGTGAACTAACTGGTGACACAACACTTTCAAGAAAAGAAATTACTGAAACACAGGTAGTGAAGTGTTTTCATGTAACTTGAAAAAATGAAATTAAATAAGAATAGAATAAAATCAACTATTTAAAATGAAAAACTAATCTTATATTCTGGAGATTGTTAAAAGAATTGATATGTTTCTTTTTTAATATGATAAATTAAGATATTCAGTGATGGCGTATATTAGATTTAGGAGAAAGTCATAAATGCGTTGCTTCACATTTCGAATTTCTATGTCAAAACTGGAAAAAATTCAGGAAAAGCGAAGTTTATCGGACATATTGAGACACTGCTTTGATAAACTTGAAAAGTATCTTCTTAATATAGTTATCTACTCATTTTTTTTATGATTTTAGCCATTTGACACTAGCAAGTCAATGACATACACTTACATGTCACATTACTAGTGATTGTGTTGGATTATCAATATCTTTTTCATATGACAGAAACTTATGTGAAAATATCTATTTTCCATAGATGCTTGTTCTCACTCCCGAGAAATGGGATGTTGTGACACGGAAAGCTATCGATTTACCATTCATAAAAATGGTACGATTATTGATTATTGATGAAATTCATTTATTGCACGATGATCGAGGACCTGTGATTGAAACCATTGTAGCAAGAACGCTTCGACAGGTTCGAATTTGCATTAATTAAATTTTTTAAAAAATCCCTTATATTTGTTTTAGATATACCACTTTTTTTTTTTAAAGATGTTACAAATATAAAATTCCTTGAGAAATTCATTGTGATTGAGATGATCTGAAATAATTATGTCAGCTTTGTTCTATTTCTGACGAAATTTAAATAACATCTAAGGTTATACCAATGTTCAACTTGTCTTATTAATTTGATTATTTATGTGCAGTAGTCGATAATGACATGAACTGCTCATGGACATTTTATACTATTATAAAATTATTTCTTTATAATTATTTCATTATATGTCACCAAATTTAGGTTGAAATGAGTCAGCAAGGTGTTCGAATTATCGGACTTTCTGCTACGTTACCCAATTACATCGATGTTGCAAAGTTTTTGCATGTGAATCCTCGCAAAGGATTGTTTTTCTTCGACGGCCGTTTTCGACCAGTTCCACTTTCACAAACGTAATTTTTGTCGATTTGGTCATTTTTTCTTTCTCGATTTTTTAAAATTGCAGCTAAAAATAATCGGAAATTGTAAATATTGCTATAAGATGCATTAAATAGGAATGAGGATTTATGATGCATTATACAGTAAGTTACGCAATTTTTAATTGAATCCTTGTTAATGCATCATTTTCGTACTTGTATTTTACAGCATTTTTTTTTTCAGTTTTATTGGTGTTCGTAATCCGCAATGTACAGGATCAAATTTGATGCGTGAAATGGATGAAGTGTGTTACGAAAAAGTGCATCAATTTGTGAGTAAAGGACATCAGGTTCTTGTTTTCGTAACTGCGCGTAATGCTACCACAAAATTGGCTACAACTTTTCGAGATGAAGCTGCCAAAAAGGTTTTATTCCTATATGTTTCATATTTTTGTGCTGTATATTTCTATCCAGCAATATATTGAGTAGTATATTATTATACTGAATGAATTACAAAAAAAGAATCATATTTATAAGCTCTGAAATCATATTTCTATTTTTATCGATAGTTGATAATAAATATTTTTATGATTTTCAAAAACCAATGATTTAGGGAGAATTAAATCATTTTTTGCCGGCAAGCATTGGTTCATCTCAGTACGTTAGTGCGATGAAATCGGTAACTCACAGATTTTCTTTTTCTTGCGTGTTTTAAAAATATCAATAGCATTAATTGCAAGTGAATGAACATATAAATAGACAGATATCATTAATAGAATAGGCAGCGACAGCAAACAATGGCATCTTTGAGCCATTATGTGGGAAACTGCACCGTTGTAATATTAAAAAAATTTTGTCAAGAAAAATACAACGGTGGTAATAAATCCCAGCAAAATTTAACAGACATACATATCGAATCCAAATAAAGAAAATATATATTTTCAGGTGCAAAATTGCAAGGTTGGTATGTTAACGGAATTTTTTCGCCTCGGCTTTGGTATCCATCATGCTGGCTTACCGCGCCGAGAACGTTTGATGACTGAAAAGTTTTTCGCTAATGGACATATTACTGTGCTTTTTTGTACTTCAACTCTTGCCTGGGGTATTAATTTGCCGGCGCATGCTGTTGTTATTCGGGTAGCATTTTCAGTCTTAATTTAGGACAGATTTTGTGATTTTTATTTAAACTAGTAGGATTTTGAGTTATGAATGAAAGGTTGGAGACTCACTGTGTTATCATGAAAGATTAGAGACTATTATTTAAAACGCAAGCTATATTCTCAAGAACCAAAAATTTGCTGCAAGTGAGAAACCTCAAGAAAGAATTAAAAATTGAAAAAAGCTCAGACTGAATTCTTGAAGCAGACACGATTGAAAGGTTGTGGAGTTTATGTGATTACATAAAAATTTCAAAATTTATGAGATTTTTACAAATTTCAAATCTGATAGTGCAAAATCTTTTAGGGCACTGAAATCTTCGATGTTCAGAAAGGTGCTTTCTGCGATATGGGCGTTCTCGATGTGCAACAAATTTTTGGTCGAGCCGGCCGTCCACAATATGAAAGTTCAGGTGAATAATAAGGATCAGACTTTTAGTCAGCCATAACTAAACTACCAATCGAATAATTACATTATAAACATTCATTTACAGCTCATTTGATTTCTGGTACAATTTGATGGATATTGTACTGAATTAATATTACTCATAGGCTTTACAACTCAATTCATTTATTAAGTGAAGGAATTATAGGGCATGGCATAATCATAACATGGAAGAAGAGTATGCCACAGTATTTGAATATGCTGCTTCGTCAAGTACCTATTGAAAGCAAATTTATGTCACGAATTTACGATAATCTAAATGCCGAAATCTCTTTAGGTTCAATTTCTTTTTAATGGTATCTTCCAAATATTAGTGCAGCAGTATGCAGTGACAGCTTTGATTAATACTTTTAAAATTTCCTTATTCTAATCTCTTTCATTTCTGAAGTTTATTTACAGTAAGCACTAGTCGAATTCACTTCGAAGATAACTTCATAATAAACTGTTATTAGTGAGTTCCCTTCTTCTGTTTGCATTATACTATAATATTAATGTTCATCGCACCTTGAAATACTTTAGATTCTCATTTCCACAATTATGAATAGAAATAAAAATCTAGAATGTTTCAGGAACAGTATCAAGTATCCCTGAAGCTGTCGAATGGCTTAAGTATACATATTTTTTCATTCGAGCTAAACTAAATCCTATTGCATACGGAATACCTCGGGAACAGCTAGTACGTGACCCGGATTTACATGAATATTTAACTCGAATGATGACAGAAGCAGCCGAGAAATTGGATAGAAATCAAATGATTAGATTTGATAGTATGTAAGTTCCGAAACTGTAATTTTTTAGTTTTCTAGTGGATAACGTAGTGATAAGAAAATATGAAATACTAAATGTTTATTTTAGTATCATCGATAGTTTAAAAAATCCAACTTTATTTAATAGCTCATATGGAATATTAAATAAATTATCTTCAGAAATGGTTACTTGGCACCAACAGATCTTGGACGAATAGCTTCGAACTATTATATAAAATATGAAACAGTTGAAGTATTTATGAATGGAGTAGGAGGACTAAAATTGGAAGCATTTATGAGCGACGATATGATATTATCGCTAATTGCATTAGCAACAGAATTTGGTCAAATTAAGGTAAGTTATGTTCCTTATTTTTTATTTTGCTATCTCTATCAGTAGCCTATTCAAGAGCTGATAACTGATTCTTTTAATCAATTGAGATGTTTTTGTTTCCTTATCTTCATTATAAATCTAGTTAAAAGCTTTTTTTTTTTGGAGTATCAGATTGTGAAGAATTAAAATTTTAAAAATTAAATCATATTGATGGAAATGATTCAGTGGTTTGTATCCTAAGCTTTTTTTCATAGTGAGAAATCCATTCCTCGAGTAATCGAATTATTAGCAAATGTATGGCGCAGTTGTCAGATATTCGTGGCAGTGTTGAAGACTTGCATTTTAGTGTCTTATATAGAATCATTTTGTTTATTTTAATCTTAGATTTACGTTTCTTTTAATTAAGGTGCGAGAAGAAGAAAGTATGGAACTAGAAGAACTTGTGCAAACTTCTTGTCCTTTGCGCTTGAAAAAAGGTGCTTTAGCAACTGTACCTGGAAAAGTATATTGTTTGATCCAGGTAAATAATAAATAAATTGTTTCGTAACGTAAATATGAAGTTCTATGGATATTGGTTGGTTTCTTTGCAGGCCTATATTTCACGAGCATTCATTCGAAATCATTCACTTGTTTCGGAATCAATGTTTGTTCAACAAAATTGTGGTCGATTATGTCGTGCAATGTTTGAAATAACTTTAAGAAAAGGATGGGCTCAAGCAGCTAATGCTACGTTGGCTATGGCGAAATGTTTTGATAAACAAGTTTGGTCGTTTCAGACACCATTGAGGTAATTTTTAAAAGTCTGCTTTTCATGCACAGCTATCGCAGAGAATTCCTTCATTCTTATTCTTGTTTTCCCTCTTAGTTTTTCCTTTTACTCATCTGAAATAAGAAAAGAATTGTATTCTGGCACTGAAAATAACTGGTAAATCATTTTTTTAATCGATTTTATAATTTGTCTTCTAGACAACTCAATGAGCTTATTCGGGCGGACTGGATTCCAAAAATTGAACGAAGGAAGCTTTCTCATTATCAACTTTTTGAAATGAGTGCAAAAGAACTTGGTAAACAAGTTTTTATTCCTTTTTCCTTAACTTCGATGATTTTATTTACTTAAGTAAAAAAATTAATTTATAAATAAAGTAATTTTTTCTTCACTAAAGATTAGTGGGAAGTATTATTAATCATAAATGGATTTATTTAGGAAATATGTTAAGTTGTGATGGACAAAAAATGTATGAAGCAGTACGCATGCTGCCGGTAATGTGTTTGGAAGCCTCAGTCAAGCCTGTTACAAAGTTTGTAATATCTCTCGTTGATTAGCTGGATAATTTTTGCAAGTTTTGAATCAAACGTTTAATTATAGTTTTATCATAATTTCAGCAGATTATTTTGCAATCACTTCTCATTTCTGATTTTTATTTGGAAGTATTTTCATCAAGTTTTTTTTCGTAAATTTCTAAATTTCCTGTTTTTGCTAAAGGAAATCTTCTCCGAAAATATAAAAGAAAAAAGTTATATTTTTGTCTCAAATTTCAAGTTTTTGTCTCTCAAGTTTCAAGTTTCTGTAATTATGTTTCAAGGCAGTAAGTCTTTTTTATGTTCACTAAGAGGACGTTACTAATAAACTAAAGAGATTTAATACTTCCTTTTAATAAAATGAAGAAACTTTTAAAAATTGGCAAAAAGAGACTTAGTAAAAATACTTTCAAAAAATTAGAAACCAGAAATAATATATTCATTCTGGAAACCAAATTTCTAATTTATGAGTGATTTGATTACTTTATAGCACAATCATTCAAGTGACTGTGATTTTAACGCCAGACTTCATTTGGCATGAAAAGTTTCTTGGTTCAACCGGTATTCAACTTTTCTGGGTCTTTGTTGAAGATATCAATGAAAACATGATCATTCATCATGACCAGATTGTGGTCAATAGGAATAAAGTTTGTAAATAATCTTTCTCTTTTTAATTTTTAAGTGATTTCATGGTATTATTAACTAAAGCCTTCCAAAACTGATGTGTCACAGTGACATATCTTTTATGTCAACGAATTTTTTGTTATATATATTGCACCTGCTGAAATTATGACTTTATTTATATGGTGTTTTTGCACCATCATTTTTTCTTTTGTAGGTTCGTAATAGTGAATCACAAAATCTCATTTTCACGATACCAATCAGGGATCAGCAGTTAACTCACAATTATCAGGTGCGAGTTTCAAACGATCGATATGTGGTTGATGATAGTGTTGTTCCTATTTCGATGCATAATTGTGTTTTACCGTCCTCACATCGTCCGAATACAGGTTATGAATGAAAATTGAAATATGCTGCCGTCGTTCATAATTTTGACTTTTTGAGTAATATATTTTTAGTATTTTAACTCATCTTACTGATTTAGTTTTCAATTAATTAAAGGAATAATATGCTTATAATTACAGATTTGCTGGATTTGGATCCGTTACCACTAACGGCTCTGAAAAATGAGGCATTCCAGTCGATATACAATTTTCAATTTTTTAATCCAGTACAGACACAGGTTTTTCTGACCATTTTCAAAATCTTTTTTTTTTTTCTTTTTATTCTCGTTTTCTCCGTTCTTTGAAATTTCCTCAAGATTTTTTTTGCAAAGCAATTTATAAATTAATTTCATTATAGGTTTTCCACTGTTTGTATAATACAGATCAAAATGCTTTAATAGGCGCACCAACAGGTTCTGGTAAAACTCTTTGTGCTGAGCTAGCCATGTATCGTATTTTTCGTGAATATCCAGCTAAAAAGGTTTAACTCATTGAAGCTTTCTTGGATTATTTTTTTGAAAGTATTGCTTTTGCTACTAAAGATTTGACGGAATTTAATGAAATCTAGATTTTTCTATTATATATATATATATATATATATATATATATATATATATATATATATATATATATATATCTGGAAAATTGGAATTCTTTTCATATTAGCTTTGCAAAATTATTTTAAATTATCAATTAGCCCACACATTTGATTATTTTTTTTTTTTTTTTTTAAATAGCTTGTTTGCAGTGTGTGTATATTGCACCGTTAAAAGCTTTGGTACGCGAACGCGTTTCTGATTGGGATAAAAAATTTCGAACTCTAAATATTAGGTTTAATTTATTTCTGTGTTAATTTATTGTATTTTATTTTTACGAAATTTTCTATCATTCCTCTAGATTAAAATTAATTTCTGTACTTTTTATTTTGTATTCTGGCTGTACAGCTATATTATCATTCGTTTGCTTTTCTTCGAACAATCTATGGGATGCTTGTACTTCGGAAATTATCGATCTTTCAACTATGAATTCTGTAATCTCTGGAGTTTAAAAAGAATGGTCTGCAGAACGCAATTTTTTTAGGACAGTTGAACTTACTGGTGATCATTCACCAGATATTCGTAGCTTGAGTTCAGCTAATATTGTGATCACGACGCCAGAAAAATGGGATGGTATAACGCGTAGTTGGGAAATTCGTCAATATGTTAAGGATGTGGCGCTAGTAGTTGTTGATGAAATTCATCTTCTAGGTGTTGAAAGAGGTGCTGTATTGGAGGCAATTATAACAAGGTTAGCTCAAATGATTTCTTTATTTTTGGTTTCTGGTATCTTAATGCTCTCTACTTTCATTTCAATTATTGGAAGTTTGAAATTCAGGAATTTCTTTTAGATTAAAGTTGATGGCTGCAAAACAAGAATCGCACAATTCTGTTCGTGTAGTTGGTCTTTCTACTGCTCTTGCTAATGCAGGCGATGTGGCGGAATGGTTAGATGTTGCAGATGTGAGTTAATAAAATAAGTATTTTTTTTTTTTCCAATTAGAGCATTGCTCAAATGATTAAAACATGATAAATCTTACGTGCTTTGTTTACGAAAGAATAATTTAGACTGGACTTTTTAATTTTCGACCAAACGTGCGACCTGTGCCTATTGAAGTGCACATTGCTGGTTTCCCAGGTCGACATTATTGCCCTCGAATGGCTTTAATGAATCGACCAGCTTTCAAAGGTGTTTTTTTACTTCGAAAAATTTTTCTTCCATTCGTTATTGGTAATGATCACTTTTCTTTGTAATCAAATCCAAATAAATAATCTGAGGAAAATTTCAATTTCTACTTAATTTTTCCTTGCGCAAAAGTCTCATAAATGGACCGATTTTCTTCCTCTGCTCATTAGATTTTTCTTTAGCAATCAAAAGTTATTCTCCTTATAAGCCAGCACTCGTATTTGTGGCATCAAGGCGACAAACTCGATTGACGGCAATGGCATTTGTTTCTCAACTCGTTATAGATGATGATCCGAGACAGTGGCTTCACATGGATATGGAAGAGGTATATAAAATTTCCACTAGTTTATACGAATTAACTTATAATGAAATGATTTGGTTGTAAATTTCGTTATTCTAGTAAAACTTTGTCACTTAGAGCAATATGAAATATGAAAAAAAAATCAACTATCAGCAAGTTAATGTTTTGATATGGTTTATCGTATTGATAAGATGAATATTCTTGAAGAAACATTTGTTTAAAATGATTAAAGGTGAAATCCAAGAAAAAAAAATACCAGAATCTCCTTCACTAAATATCTTGATACATCATTTCATTACAGCTTGAGCAACTGATCACAACAATAAAAGATGAGAATTTAAAATTAACGTTACCATTCGGCGTAGGAATGCATCATGCCGGTTTGCAGCAGCACGAAAAGAATATTGTTGAGCGGGTAATAAAGTTTGGATTTCATTTTTCATTAAAACTTTGTCTTGACTTTCCAATTTAAGTGTATCAATATTCTTTTCTATATATCCAAGAAACAAGAGTAAAAGACGAAGGTATGCTTTCTTTTATCTTCCATTTTATAGCAGTAGATTAATATTATGGAATGCTCTTCAATCGAACGATAATTAGCCAAGATCAAGAGTAGACTGTGAAATTAACATATTTAGTTTTGCTAAACATGCAAGCTTTTTTTTATATATCCTGTCGTGAAGAATTATTCTTTTTCGCAGTGAAAATTCCTGGGGTTCAGTACAATATTCATTATTTTAGATTTGGTGAAATTCTAAAAAAAAAATGAAAGGGAGCTATGTCTCTTTCATTTTATGTTGAAATAATTTTCAAGTTTTAGCTTTATGTGGAAAAAAAGATTCAAGTTATGGTGGCTACGGCAACCTTAGCATGGGGCATTAATATGCCGGCACATTTGGTTATTATTAAAGGAACCGAATATTACGATGGAAAAACTCACAAGTATATTGATTTCCCTGTTACTGGTATGTTTGATCTCTTATGTTAGACATATTTCTCTTGCAAATTATCTTATTCGAAATAAACTTTATTTCTTTGTCACATGCGTTGAAAACCATTATATATAATTTTTCGTTCTCGTAAACTGAGATTAATAAAACTTATAAGATAGGCAGGAGGACTCATAAGATTAAAAAGGAATTAATTAATATTCAGAGTATCTTAGTGATCTATTATGGAAATTTTGAATTTTGAATTTACTGAAAGTGAATTTTTAGATGTTTTGCAAATGATAGGTCGTGCTGGTCGACCACAATTTGATGATTCTGCTGTTGCTGTAATTTACGTTCAGGATGTCAAGAAAAACTTCTATAAGCGTTTCCTCTATGAACCTTTTCCGGTCGAATCAAGGTGAATCATTGAAATTCCTTTTTTTTATTTATTATTTATCAAGAGGCTAATTCTGTTTTTGTATAGAAGGATGGGATTAGATCATTGATCTAATGCGCATGTTTTTATTTATCTCCATCGTTTTTTTTTAAGACAATCTTTTGCTAATTTTAAATGAACTGGCTTTTTGATTCGTGTTTAGTTACTTAACGTAGTTTTCGTGCGAAGATATAAATTTTATTTTCAAACAATTACAAATCTTAAACAGTTGCAAATCTAATACATTAATTTTCATAATTATCAGTACCTCTCTAAAAAAATGTACAGGAAAAAATCAATATGCTTCCATATGCTCTCTTCATTTGTCAAAAAACTCTTGGAATTTTGAAAAATATTGTTCTTTATCATTTTAGTTTACTCACAGCATTACCAAATCATGTGAATGCAGAAATTTACGCTGGAACTATTGCTTCAAAGCAGCATGTAATAGAATATATTGCTAATACATATCTTTATCGTCGTCTTTTTGCAAATCCGAGGTAAAAAAATTTTATGTGAGATGGTTTCATAGCAATGAAGTTCCCCTTTTTCGAACCGAAAACATTAGGTTGGATTTAATTCTAAAATTATAAAAAGTGGAAGTATTATTTTGTTCAGCTGTTCACTGTTTCTTTCTGATCGTGACAAAATTGTAGGGGTGTATTCTGCTTTTCAGTTCATAGGTTTCTTCAATTTTGTTGTTTCACTCACTTAGAAATGAATTCAAACTTGGATAATTAAGCCTTAACTATAGTAAATTTGTTAATTGATAATATCAAAGGGATAACTTTCATGAAGGGAACATAATACGAAGAAAAGAAGATATGGTTGTGCAATAAAAAAAAAAAACCCAATACCCGAGCTGCATCAGTTCAGCTGAGCTAGTGTTACCCATCCCTTGAAATGATTTTTGTACTCAAGACTTTCTCCTTCTTCGTGGATAGAGGATCCTGATCCATTTTCGGGCCACAAGAAAGCTCCATTTTGTCGCAGGAGTGTACGCTTTTGTTAGCGCATGATGAAAGAGAGCTCTTTTTTAAAGCTCATTGACTTAATAGCCAGAAAATAATTTTACAATTAACTACAGCAAATATGCAATATCAAATTTAAAACAAAGGAATCTTTGTTCTCTTCTTTTATCCTCGCGATTGTAGCAGCAAGCTAAGTTTAAATGAGTAGCAAAATCTATATTAATTTTATTGTTTGTAGTTATTACGGTATTGTGGATATGACATCGGAAGCTTTAACACAGTTTCTTGTGGAAATAGTTGATAACTGTATTGAAGAACTTGTGCTTTCTAGTTGTATTACAGTTGATGAAGTATGTTTTTTTTTCCAATACATATAAGGAATTCTTTTTTGAATGCCCTAAAAAGTAGAAGTTTTCAGAATATAATTTCCTTGCTAAATCAAATTGGTACCGCCAAAAAAAATTTTTTTTTCCTATAAGGTGATGCGATGTACGAAGATTTGAAAATCATTTTCATGAAAACAATATTTTGAATTGTGTTACTGTGGATTCATAGTCAAATTGGTTTCATGTATCAAATTTCAGGAAGAGCAATCACTTATTTCAGCGCCACTTGGAACCATAGCAAGCGTTTATTACTTGAATCATAAAACTGTGCGATTTTTTGCCAACTCTCTTACGCCCACAGCAACAGTGGAAGAGCTCATGAAAGTTTTGGCAGTATGTTCTAGTTTTTAATTTTGCATTTTAATAAATTATTATTATTTTTTTTTTTTTGCCACAATGTGATGAAAAATAATATGATTGAAATATGAAACATTATTTAACATATAGCTGTGCTCTATTTTCATTCTAAAATATTGGAGTAATATTTTTTTCGAAGAGATTGAACAAAGCCATTTCAGGATTGCCCAGAATATGATGAAATACCTGTTCGACACAATGAAGACCAAATTAATGCGTCAGTTTTCTTTCGTTAATTGGTAATATTGCAGTGCAGAAATCATGATCTTGAATTCTTTTATCTTTCTTTTGCATAATTCAGCATAAATTCGCAAATAATCATTAACTAGCTAAGCCTAATCTAAGCCTTTAGTTTACTTGTTTCATTAATTTCAGTAATTTCAGGCAGCTACAACAAGTTATGCCGCTTAAATTGCCAGCTAATGCTGCCATGGATTCTTCTCATACCAAAGCTTTTCTGTTGTTGGAAGCACATTTAAGTCGCATAAAGTTGATGACAGATTACATCACTGATCAACGCTCAATGTTAGATCAGTGTATGCGAATTTTAAATGTAATTTTTTTCTCAGCTTATTAAACATTCTTTGAAAAAATATATTAATGCATAAAATCATGAAATAAATGGGAGGAAATAAATATGTAAATAAAAAAAATTATCTAGGGAGTAAATGATAATTCTTCCCCAACTTTGCGAAATTTTTGTTAGCTATCAGATTTATATTTAGGGTCGTCATTCTCCGAAGTTAGGAAATGATATAAAAATTTAGTGAGCGTTAGAATATTTTAAAATCTTTAGGCAATGTTGGACATAAGTTTATTGCGTAAATGGCTATCTACTGCTCTTTCTGTCATTATTTTGATGCAAATGATCGCTCAAGCTACTTGGCATACAGATCATCCCTTATTGGTCTTACCTCATTTCAATGAGGAAATTATTGATGCAATAGGGTAAGTACAGGATGTAAAATTTCGAGAAATCATTATGTTGAACAATCATTTAGTGCATACTACAATCGTTGCATCATTGCTATTTGATTAAATTTGATGTTGGCAAACCTTAGTTAGATTATTTGTTGTGAAAATTGTAGTAGCGTTTAATAGACAATATTCTGAAAAAAGTGAATGATGTTCCTTGTTTCATTTTTTTACATGGCAGTGTTGTTTTGCCGAATTTTTGATTTCATTTGCATATATCAAAAATATTTTTAGCTCTTTGTATTTGTTCAGTATTTTCAGTAAGTTAATTCCTTTGTTATATAGGGCTGATTCAACAGTACCTATGCTTAAAAATTACTTTGGTTTTGATGGAATGAATATTGAGCAGGCAAGGAAAAAGGCTATCAAAAAACTTCTGGATGTGACAATTATCAATGAGCGTCAAGCAACGGAGGTTTTTACTTATTTTAATATCTTATCTGCTTGATGCTTATCTTTTCAATTTTTTCTTTTTCAAATTTTGCCTTTAACTTTGAATTATTGGATACAGTTTGAGAGAAGGCACTAGAAATATAGAGAAACTAAAATCTTGGAGGAAAATCTGCATAGCTGAATTATGATCTAAATAATAGTGCTTGTAATCATGCGTAATGAAGTTTTTGTTCATAATGTGCTTAAGATCTTTTTTTTTTAGTTATGTCTTTCTGGTGTTCGTATTTACTTTTACTTATAATTTTCATTAGCATTATATTATCTTTCTATAATCTATCATGTTATCTTTCTGGCTTCTTGAATTTGTGTTATTCATCTCTTTTGCTTGTATTTTATTATCCAATTTTTGTATTTGTAATGTTTATAATTCCAGGCTGTTGATGCACTTTTGAAATGGCCAATATTACAGCCGAGGAACTGTGTGTTATGTAGTACAAATCAAGTTTTCGAAATCGATTATTTGCAAGATGAGCGATGGCCAAAATACATAAATGTTGAATCGGATATGTTGTATCGTATGTTATTCACTGTCGAAATGGTCGGCCCATATAGAGTATGTTTATGCTTATAATCAGAAATCAGAATTCATAAAGAAACATTTTTAGTGCAAATACTTTTTCTTTTCAATATTTTACGATAAAATTTCTACTTTTCAACCAAAAAGAAAATTAAGCAATCGAATAAAACAGTGATATTTTAGTTTGAAACGGATGCCTTTTGTCCACGTTTTCATAAAGAGAAAAGTGCTGGCTGGATTGTGATCATTGGTGAGAAAGATACAGTTGAAGTGCTATGCTGCAAAAAAATATCATCGATTACCGGTTCCAAGCAACTCGTTGTACCATTTAGAATGCCCAAAAAATTGTAAGTTTTCATGCTTTAGTAATTAAGGAAAAAGAATTTCTGGGAAGTAATTTTCTCGAAATTTTAACTTCCTAACAAATTGAGAAGTAAATTATTAGATATAATTTCAGATTTTAATTTTCCAGCTATTTAAAAATTTTCTGTCTTAAAGTTTGCAATTATTTTGTTTACAAAATGAAATTTTAATTTTTAAAATTATTTTGACTGTTGTTTAGTATATTTTTTGATTCAAAACATTTTGTTGTATTTTGAATAAGTTGTAATAAGCATCGGAAGGTATTAGTATTGAGCAGAAATGTCGCCAATGACAGATAAAACATTTTAAGTCGGTGGATAAGGAAAGCGTAAATGGTTGGCGTTGATTTATAAATGGCGAATAATTATTTGCTTTACTTTTTCCAGAGGTCGACATATTTTTACGATTTTCATATTGTCTGATTCTTATATTGGTATCGATCAGGAATACAACCTTCATTGTGAAATTACTGAAAAAATAAATTTGGAAAATGATCACTTTGAAATTTGAAAAAAAATAGAAATGATCACTTTTAAAGCATTGATAATAATATGATTTTGCAGATTATCACCTTGCTATTTTTCTTTGGACTGATATTTATCAATTCACTGTAAACACTCCTTTTATCAATTAATTTTATTTTCTTCTGTCTGTTTCATTCTTTATTCCTTCCGTAATCTTTTCTAGTAATTTTCGTAAATTTTTGAGAAAATTTCGCGAATTTTTATAGCTAAATTTAGAAAACAAATTATGTTAAGGAACGCATTTCAAATAATTTGAATCATGTTTTTCTTTTTTTGTTTTTAAGAAGCGCATTTTAAATAGCATTCAGGAGAAATAAATTTAGAAATAGGACTAGTTTTTTAATTGTCATATTTCATGTATAGTAGTTATAATTTTTAAAAACTAGAAAAATCAAATTAAAGCAAAGAGTAATTGGGCGTATGACCTTCAGAGTGATCAAAAGTCCTATGTAATTTCTTTTTTCCCCTTTTTTTTTTTCATTTAACAGGTGCATCGCTACTGGTTCTGTTGTTTTATTCGTGTATACTTCGTTTTTTTTTCTCTTCACTTGTCGAGCTCTGATTAAATTGTGCTTTGATTTTATTGATTTGCTATATTTATAAGACCAAAGGACGCCATCAGAATACGAAAGGATCATATCCACTTTTCTTCATTAGGAAAATAGACAACTTTCGACATATCCTTTTTTTTTTGAGGGCTGATTGGTTATAGATTTCTTCATTTATTCATAAATTGAAGAAATTTAGTGATATTAAAGAATTTAAAAGTAATTATGTCAACTTATTTACGTACTTGAACTACAGTTCGATCCAGTCGATGACAGTCAAAATAAGGATAGGTTAAAAACAACAACTCGTGATGAAATAGAACGACCTTGTTCATACAGTTGATAATGATTTATGTAGTTTTTCATGTAATGAAATATAATTTTCATGTGTTTGGTTGTTGAAATTTCTTGTTTAAAATTTCTTTATGTGTGTGTGTTAAAATGTTTTTATTCAACCATTTTGAAAAACTTGTTCTTACACCCTGTACTTCTCTCTTTATATACTGTTTGAAAATTTTCAAATTTGCAGCACAGTTAGGAGGTCGCCATTACAGTTGTTAATGAAAACTTTTCTCAAGAAATCGTAGTCACTTCGCTTATCGAAAGAAAGATTACACTCAATATGTTACAAAGCTAATATGCCGAATATTCACCATGTCTCACCTCAGTAGGAGACATATTCGCTTTGAAACATATTGATTGTATGACTCCTATACGAATATATTTCTGTGTGTGCTGGTATTTTAAGATGATCTTTGAGCTTTAACTTATAGACTTTCGTTTTTGTTGACAAATTTTTTTGGAGAGAGAAATGGTGTATAGATTACATCCCTTATTCAATTAAAATATTTTAATTTTGAAAATCTAACTATGAGGAAAGGATGCTTGCATGTGGTACGTTTATATGGAACGTATTATGTTGTACTGCTTCGAAGAAAATATAAAATTTCAGAGAAGCCAATAACGCTCATTAAATTCAGCAATGGGGAAAATAGATATTCAACAATTGAATGATATGGCGAATCATCTTCGCATTGATTCGATTAAAATGACTTGTGCGGCCAAATCAGGTCATCCTACAAGCTCATGTTCAGCTGCTGAGATTGTTGCAACTCTTTTCTTTAGTGAAATGAAAATTGACAAAGCATTCCCGAAAAATCCATCTGCTGATCGTTTCGTTTTATCAAAGGTTTGTTTTGCCTGACGAATTTTTCACGAATAGAAAGTAAACAATAAGTTATCTTAAAAATTAAGACCTAAACTTCTCTTTATAGTTTATGTAGAACTTGAGATTTAATTTAAATTATAAAAATTGAAATAGTGTTTTTTTTTTCTTTCAAAGGGTCATGCATGCCCGGTGTTGTATGCTGCTTGGCACCAAGCGGGACATATATCAACTGCTGATATGATGAATATAAGGAAGATAAGCTGTGATCTGGAAGGCCATCCTACACCGCGACTGGACTTTATCGATGTTGCTACAGGCTCTCTCGGACAAGGTCTCTCATGCGCTGCTGGAATGGCTTATGCTGGAAAATATATAGATAAGGTATTGTTTCATGAAACATAGTCATTTCAAGAATATAATTTTCATTTGGCCAATCATGATAGAAGATCTATTTAATATCAAGTAATTGGCTTTCCTGACCGTTCTCTTAAATTAAAGTATGGAATTATTCATCAGATTTTGTCTCTTTTTTGAAAGGAAATTTTTTTTTTAAATTTAGGCTAGTTATCGTGTGTATTGTTTGTTGGGCGATGGCGAATGCGCAGAAGGTTCGGTGTGGGAGGCAGCAGGTATGTTTTGTTTTTAAATTTCGATTCTCCTTAATATTTGATTGAAATATGGATATGACATGTTTTATTTGATAGCTATAAGAAATCAGAAATTGCTAAATAAACTCTGTAATTAATAACTTAAATTTTCGTTGTTTCAGCATTTGCATCGTACTACAAATTGGACAATTTGGTTACAATCGTGGACATGAATCGTCTGGGACAAACCCAACAGACGATGTTAGGACATGACGCTGAAGCCTTGGCAAAACGCTTTGAATCATTTGGATGCCACACAATCATTGTTGATGGCAGTAATGTTGTGGAATTATTAAATGCATATGACATTGCACGGTTGGAAATTTTTAAAAAAAGAAAATGCTAGAAAAAAATCTTCATTTGTGTTTTTGTGTAATTTTTATTTTAATCATACAAAATCTACAAAATCAAATTTTATTTCATTTTGTAACAACGTCAAGCTGAAAATAGTGTGAGAATGCGATCAAATGTATTTCGAAATTTCCAAGCAACTTTAAAACCTTATACCTTGTTGGTCGGTCAGAGCTACAGTCTATCACTATCATCAGCGCTAACACAATAGAAGATTTAAGAAAACTGTTTGGTAATTATGACCAGTTAAATTGAAACGTATTCGGTGAAATATTTTTTGATTTATTCAGTCAAACAAAAGATAGACCAACAGCCATTGTTGCAAAAACACTGAAAGGAAAAGGCATCGTTGGAATCGAAGATGAAGTAAGTTTTTCCTATCCTATAGCCCGAGATATGTTTAACTGATTGAGCAAATTATCAGTAATTCTAGTGTTTACATCAGTAATGGTTAGTAGTTAAAAATATTGAATTTTAGTTATTTACTACAGCAAATTAAACGATGCTGAGTTTCTGAAAATCTGCTGGAAGACTATCTGTTTATTATCGGTTAATCTTCCTTTATCAAATTTAATAATAAAAATTATGAAGTTTTTGATTCATTACGAAACATATTAGACAAAAATGCGAGAAGTTCGTGGCCGATGTCCTGGTGTAGAGACAAGTTTGACAATTAATAGCACTCATTTGGAGAAGGTTCGGGATTTAGTAGTAGATATAAAAGATGTGGAATGAATAACACATATTATTAGCGGCAGAGCACCAGCTATGACCGGTCAAATAAAATACCGGAAATATCCTAGATTCTCTGCTAGATAATGAATGTTGGCTGTTTGACGAGATATAAACGTATATTGTTGTGTTGTATCACGGATAGGTAGCCAAATACAAATTCCTGATACAATTATTTCAAATTGTCTCTTTCAACTTTTGTCAGTAGATATACATTAAAAAATTACTGGAATTAAAATAAAGAATATAAAGGCTGGAATTTCGTAAATATACCAGCAACTTGTTAATGCAAATTACGTACTCTCTTTATGTGGGAAGATCTTCAAGAAACCAAGGCAGATGATAGCACCCTAATACTGTCTTGAAATTTTATATCTTGCCAATAATTTATTTATTGTAGAATAATTGGCATGGGAAACCAGTACCTGAAAATACAATTGAGGCGATTGAACAGCGTCTAATGAATAAAGAAGATATGACTGGAACACTTCAAACAAAACTTCCAGTGAACGATGCTCCATGTGTTCAATTACCATTTGGTTGTATTAAGATGGCACCACCTGAATATAAAATTGGCGATAAAGTATTTTCTTAGTTCTCTTGGGAATATGCGCACTTTTATCAAATTCATTTCATATAATTTTGATTCGTCTAGAAAAGATGTTAAGTAGTAATTATAGCATGTCGAGCCGCAAGTTATTTAAGCAGGTTCGTGAGGTTCTGACTTTTGAGAAAAGACTTTTATCAAAACCAAACTAGATATTGCTTACTTTATCTGTTAGATGTATGTTTATGTAATGGATCTGTGACTTTACGCACTTTGCTCACAATATTACAAGTTTTCAAGACATCTACATATCCTGTAATTCCTTCAGACCTTAGTAAGAATCAAATTGCATTGTCACTATTGGAAAAATAGCTTTCCTCGTGATCTGGTGATCGAAAAATGTTGCTAATGGGAATTGCTTACTTAACATACAGTAGTGTTTTATTGATGACTGGAGCACTTGTTTATTTCTTTTAATTTTATTTTTTTCAGAATTATTTCTGTCAAATATTGATTATTTTAGGTGGCAACCCGTCAGGCTTATGGTACAGCACTGGCAAAACTGGGTGATGCTTGTCCGCGAATAATTGGCTTGGATGGTGATACCAAAAACTCGACATTTAGTGAGAATTTGCTTAAAAAACATCCAGAACAGTTCGTCGAATGTTTCATTGCAGAACAAAATCTTGTTGGAGTTGCTGTTGGTTTGCAGTGTCGTGATCGTGCTATACCATTTGCAAGGTTTACTTCATTGATAAATTTTATTTAGGCCAAGATTTGTTTAGTTTTAATATTTTTTTCAGTGCTTTATTTAGTTGAAAAACCGACTTATAACATTTAAAATGGACTGAAAAATAGGTTTAAAATCATCAGTACCATCCATATTGCCCAACGATGCATCTTTCAATGGTAACATAATCCATTATGGGATGTGAAAATGATATGGCAACATATCTTTTAATCATTCCTCGGTTATGCTGTTAATGATTGCTGCCTTAGCGGGTTCAACTTCGAAGAATATATTTATTTATTTCTATATTTCCTACACTATCAGTATTAAAATTTCTCACTATACACTATTGAATTCTTTTATTTCAACATTATTATAGTGTATAATGTTTGTGATATATACATATATGCGCAGACAAATACACGCACATATACGCACGCATTCATATAGAATTTATTTGAATGCATTGTTGTAAGTTTACGGTGTGCAATCTCATATTTCATATGATCTATAACTGCAGTTTTAATAAAACTAATAAAGAGTTACTGTTTGAAAGTACTAGTCTTTGAAATCCTAATTTAACAGCTGATTTATTGTCTTTTAATCTCATATATATACCATGACACTAATCTTTTTTATTGATCATTCTTAAAAAAATATATTTTTGATATTGCTAGAGGTTAATTAGATTTCATTGAGAATAAGAAGTAAATGATATAAATCTAATGAAGATTGCATTTATAGTTTAATTCTATCCTTAACATTGTGTGCAATTTAATTTTCAAAAAGAAATTGAAATAAATTATTTTTTTTTTCAAAAGAAAATAGTAATATCGTATATTTTTGAGGATAAAAAATTTCCGAAACATCGATTCCACGCATTAATAGCCAAAGTTTTGGTAATTTGTGAAATTTGCTAGTACAAAACGGTTTTCGCTGACGATAGTTTACATTAGAAAAATTGGCAGTAATTTATTTCTCATTTATAATTTCAACTGATGTTTGAATTAACATTTGAGTTTTGCATGTAATATGATTCACTGTTTATGATGGTGATGTGCTCACAATTTCGAAGCATATTTTAAAACCTCTTGAATTATTATAGCACATTCGCTGCTTTCTTCACACGTGCTGCTGATCAACTTCGTATGGCTGCAGTATCATTTGCAAACATAAAATGCGCTGGTTCGCATGTTGGTGTTTCTATTGGAGAAGACGGTCCATCGCAAATGGGTTTGGAAGATATTGCACTATTTCGGTACATTCCTTTTGGAGATGAATTCTCAACATATCTTCATAAAATTTGAGTATTAAATTAAAAATTTCAGAACTATTCCTGGCTCCATCGTGTTCTATCCAAGCGATGCAGTGGCAGCAGAACGTGCGACGGAATTGGCGGCTAATACTCGTGGTATTGCATTTATACGTACTGGACGTCCTGCATGTCCAGTTATCTATAGCAACGATGAAAAATTCGAAATTGGCAAAGGAAAGGTAGATAAAAGTTATTTGTATTTCTAATTATACAAATGATTTTTTTATAAAACAAATTAGCTTTCTCTTAATGTTTCATTTCTTTGGATTTATTGCATTTCATTGATCTAATTTTCTTTTTTTTTTTTCGATAAGCAGTGTATTAATATATACTTGTTCTCTCTCGCAATGCTTATTTATAGGAATGCATCTCTCTTTCAATTTTATTAAATAAAATAAACAAAGCACTTTCACGTCTTGAAATTTACAGTTGATTTTAGATTGTACATGATGCAAGCAAACCAAAAGCGTTAATAATCGGTGCTGGTATTACGCTTTATGAAGCAAGAAAAGCAGCAGAAAAGTTGCAGTCAGAAAATATAGAAGTAATCATAATGGATCCATTTACAATTAAACCGCTTGATCAAGATTTGATCATAAAATCAGCCAGAAGAGCAGAAAATCGCATCATCACTGTGGAGGATCATTATCAAGCAGGAGGTATCATTTTTCAATATTTGAAAGAGTAAGCTGAGATCTCAGAGAGGATCTTCTAATTTGTTCATTATGTCACTTTAGTTCGTTCATTATATTCTTCTTTTATGACTAAAAGAGAATTTTCCATTCTGCTTTCTATTTCTCAAGTTACTCCAATTTTTAGAGTTTTCTCATTACTGCATATCTCGTGGCGGTGACTTGACGTAGTTATGTACAGCTTCATGTTCAGCTTCTAAAGGAAATGTCTGATAAATTTTTATTAAATACATTGAAAAATTTCCCTTTAATAAATTTACTGGGAATTTCAGGCATTGGTGAGGCCGTATGTCAGGCTGTTTCTGATCAGAAAGATATTCGTGTTCGTTCATTATTCGTTCTTGATGTTCCACGTTCTGGACCACCGGATGCTCTTCTTGAAAAATACGGAATTTCAGCGAAATGTATTGTTGAAGCTGTTCATCAGTTCATTCATCCACCAAATT
Organism: Onchocerca flexuosa; assembly: GCA_002249935.1. Taxonomy (NCBI): domain Eukaryota; kingdom Metazoa; phylum Nematoda; class Chromadorea; order Rhabditida; family Onchocercidae; genus Onchocerca; species Onchocerca flexuosa. The sequence continues at coordinate 212,667 of KZ270020.1, read as the reverse complement.
AAATACTTTTTATTAAAATTCCAGAAATTTTGGAAAACTAATTCATAACAACTTTCCAATCTTTTGTTTTGATTTTATTCTCTTCAACTTCTCAGTATTCCTAAAATGCCGATACAACTGATTCGCCTGATTCTATAATATACATTCATTATTTAAATTTTGCTGCAAGGCCTTAAATTCATTCGTCCCCCAATTTTACACTATTTGATTCCTAGAAATTATTTCATAACTTTCACAGATATTCATTCATTTAATGTTGCGTCATATTAAAGTTTTCTTCATTACTTTTACATTTTATGTTTGCAACAGATAAACAACACGGATCAGTTGCAAAGTAAATAGTCAACCTACAGTAAACATAAAATATGGGAATTTTGGGTCCCAATCCACCATAAAGTTATTTTAAAATATTCCTAAATTTAAAATAATCAAGTCCAGAAACTTCAGTGTTGCTTTCCCAAAGATCATATAATGAAGATTCGAATTTAGACTGCTCTGATACTCTTGTGCATATTGGAAAATGGATAGGTAACAATCAAGTAGGAAAAAAATAATTGAATGCGAAAAACGAGGACCGAGAGATAAAAACAAGCGAAAAAATATCTTCTGAATGGAAAAAGATCGAATCGAAAATTAGTAGGCATCGATACCGGGATCCAATTAAAGAATTTAGAGAACATAAGAAATTGCACTACTATTTTCTGGATACTAATTAGGCAGCAAGTTTCCACAATACCTGCATAGATATTTTAACTGATAAGACGTTGTAATTAGCAGAATAATATCATACGGCACTGTCAGATTTTTCCATCATTATATAAATGGTCGTAGTTCAATAAATTAAAGAGCAGTTTAATCTCCTTCAATCCCTTTTTTCTCAAATGTAAATAAGTCTGAATAAGTTGTCAGTAACTGCGACCGAAAAGTGCGTAAAATTTGGGTTGTTCCTTGCATTTTGGATGTATACATTGCATCGGTAATTGTTCAGAAGGCTAAAAAATATAGTATCAGCAATCAGTTAGAAAATGATCCATTTTATTTGTAAGATACATTCATTGGAAATCAAATAAGCAAATGTCTCATTTATAATATTATCAAGAAGATACTGCTTTAATACTTTTAAATTTAAAAAAAAAAGAAAGAAATCAATAACAGATAATTTTTATCAGCTTTTTAATCAAAACATAACTAATTACGATAATACGAACCTGTTCAAATGGTATACACAATGTTTTAGCGCCCATTGCTGGGGCTCCTGCTTCATTGCATTCGTCATTAGAACTATCTTTTTTAATGTTATCTTCACAATGTGAAAAACCACAGAACGCAGCCAAAATTAAACATTTCTGATCCAGAAGTTCTTTAAACTCTGACCAGTGTTTAGTAATTTTCTGATGTTTATCACGTATTTTTTTTGCACTGAAAAAAAATATTTGCTAAGAATTGAATTAATGTTGCTTATAAAAGGTATAATTTTTATCTCACTCAAGATTTTACCATCATCAAGGATGAAACAAATTTTCCATTGATCCGGTACATAATCGCAATGTAAAATGAAGTTAAGCAATTTAAAATACAGCTTTCATCAGTAGTCAATCAACATGTGGTTATGAAATGAAACATGGAAAAATAAAGAATTTAAATTGAAGTTGGACAAAAAAGCCTGACAAATATAAATTTGAAGACTATTATATATCTGTTTGAATATAGCTAAAAATCAACATTTTATAACAGGCCATTTTTATTTAAGAACTTACTTCGTATACATGTTGGTATGTATCTCGTCTAACAATTCGGAACATTTTGCAGATAAATTATCGATTGGAATGACCGATTTTTGCCTGTTGTAACGAATAACGCATGTAACCTACAAATATGTGCATAGGTATTTAAGAAAGGAGCAAAAAAAAAAAAGAAAAAACTTGGAAAAAAAACTTGGAAAATTGGAAAAAAAAAGTAACACTTTTTAGATATCAAGAAACAGATCGAACCAAATTATTAGTCGGAAAAATGACTTCCTAATAAAATTATTACCAAATAACACTCCAAACTAATTTCATCAAAATTACCCAACATAAGGAATGGTGTTTTTCGATCAAGAAATAAAATCAGTAAGTTCTTAATTTTTCAAAATTCAAGTCAAAGTTTAACAAAATGAATAACTTAACTAATCATAACCGCTGTTTATTATCACGTGACGATACCTGAGATTTTTCAATATCTTTTGGTCCAATTTCAAGTCTAATCGGTACACCTTTCAACTCCCAGTGGTTAAACTTCCATCCAGGAGAATAATTATCACGCAAGTCGATGTCGGTCCTAATGTTTGAATTTTGAAGAATTTTCATGACTTCTTCCGTTTTTGCGATTATTTCTTGCCTTATTTTCTTATCCATTTGCGCTGTGATACCAACCGGTATGATTATCACCTAAAATTGTAGTTCTTAAATTTTGCTATTTGAAAACGAATTTTGTTTTTTGTTTCGACTTCGGTTTATATATTTCAATAGAAATAAGGTATCCAGTAATTCATATAAATTTAACTGGTTAAATATGCCACATTATTCTCTCAGCTTTCTCACAGCTTCTAGAAATACGTATCGCTACAGTTCGATATTAGTCATCCATTCCATTCTCGCGTACAGAAAGTTTTGCATATCTTAATCTGTTTATTCTTTTATTCGATACTTGAACGAATATTTTCTTTTATTTGGTATAAAGCCTCTAGAATGTGATTTATCCACCAGACATTAAACTAATTTAATAGAATAAAAACCTGGATAGGTGCAACTTTCGGAGGTAGCACAAGACCATCATTATCACTATGAATCATAATCATAGCACCAATTGTTCTTGTCGTCATACCCCAACTATTTTGCCATGCAAATGTCTTCTTGCCAGTTTCCGGATCCTCGAACGAAATGTCAAACATTTTGGAGAAATTCTGCCCAAGGTGATGAGATGTAGCACCCTACAATCCAATAACAAGTTTCAAATTTGATGATAAATTCATTTAAAAATATATTTCGCTTGAAAAGTTTAAAATTTGATGATAAATTCATTTAAAAATATATTTCGCTTGAAAATAACGATTTGCAATTCTTTATTTTAGGAAACGCTAAAAGGGACAACAGAATTATTGCGCAGACTTTTTTTACGAGATACGGAATTTTTACACAGAGCAAGTATCTGAAGGGATAATAGAGAGAAATGATGAGGACAAATACAAAGATTGACAGAATTATGGCGAATTTAAAAAGAGTGACAAAGAAGTAAGGCAATATGAAGAAACATAGAAGATTCTACCTCTAAAAGTATCATTTAGTAACAATCACCATTTTGTTAACTATTCCATGAACTTTGGACCTCATAATCTACTTAACTTGAAGTTATACAAACCTGGATACCTCGCCCATTAATTGGGACATACACTTCAACTGTAGTTGTAAAGTCACCACCAGCAAATTTTTCTTTCTCTGACTTTCGACCTTTCGTTACCGGTATAGCAAGCAAATCCATGTAAACTTTCGCGTATAAGTCCAAGATTATAAAAACTTCTTTTTCGGCTTCTTGCTTGGTCTGAAAAGCCGTATGTCCTTCTTGCCATAAAAATTCACGTGTTCGTAAAAACGGCGTCGGATGCTTGAATTCCCAGCGCTAAAATGAAGAAAGAAATCTTCTTCTCGGATGGAAATTGGTAAAATTCAAAATCTGACATTATTCAGATTTTAGTGAAACTTTTGGTTTTTTAATTGAATAGCTATAAAAAAATATTAAAATTTAATTTCAGCAATGTTTCAAGCTAAGTCCACTTATGATAGGCCATAAATCATTTGTCAAAAAAAAGGAGTCGTTCCAAAGCTAAAACAAATTATACTTAACGCCATCATTTCCAACCGATTGTTCAAGCAAAAGCGAAATAGAAATTTCAAAGAAAACTGGAATCATATTAATTGCTTACCACAACATTGCACCATTGATTCAAACGAATAGGCAAATCACGGTAAGACTGAATCCATTTCGCATAACTTGGATACATTACCGTTTCACTTGTTGGACGTATGGCAATCGGTTCATTCAATTCGGAATTTCCAGCTCGAGTTACCCAAGCTACCTGCAATATTCTATATAAATCAACATGATAACAAATATCAGTAGCATTATTTGAATAAAGATGATGTTGAACCACTACTTTAATTTAAGCTAGACTCATTGATTTTATGCTTTTGAATACCATACTGTTTTTTAGCTCATTTGATACTTATAGAAAATATAGAAATACATCTCGTGGCATTTCTACACTACTCAGTTCTTACTATTCTCGCATCGTAATACTTCCCAGATCAAATTTTACAAGATGACAAACCTCTGGAGCAAAATCAGCGATATGTTCCTTCTCTTTTTGCAAAGCGTTCTGTGAAACAAACATTGGAAAATAGCAATTGCATACGCCAAGTTTCTTAATTTCTGTATCGAACCATTTTTTTATTACTTCCCAAATTGCAAATGACCATGGACGTAATATATAACAACCTGATACATCGTAATACTCGATCATATCCGCCTTCATTATGATCTAAATATTTGACATGATATTAGTACTGATATATGCTTTTTCTCATCACTTTTTTTTACAACAATTTGGTGCAATTCTATAAATCCACCCATATATTGACAAGCATTACTTAAAGGAGCACAATACATCGTGCAGTGCTAGATCTCGCTCCACTCTTTTTTTTTGTACTTGTAATAAAAGCAAGGTACATACCAAATAAACCAGAATTTAGAAAGGTAAAATCTCATAATCAAATTCTAAAAAAAAAAAAAAAACATTATTGTTAATGTTACATAAGTGAGATAAATAACTATATTTGCTATCGATGAGCTTTCGGAACTACTACTGGAATTGCACTAATCAATTTTTTTAAATTAAAAAAAAGAACCTGCGTATACCACTCTGCTACATTTTCCTCCTTTTTGACATCAAGGCCCAATTTTGTCTGCTTCGTCCCCTCCGTCACTTTTACCGATGCTAATGTTGTTTTAGATCCTATTTCTTTCGTCTTTGTTTTGTTCCCATCATCTTTTTGACTTTCTTCATTCATAATTATCATTACATCCTAATAACACCAGTACTTATGTATTGGATGAATGAAAAATACGAATGATTGAAGGAATACATTGGCAGATACACATGTTTCCTAGCAGTTCGATTAAGTGACAACAACGACAGAATAAAATAATTGTAAATTTTAGAGAATTGAAAACAAGTTGGAAAGATCAATGGAATCAATCTGACAAACATATATATGTCAAAGAAATGTAAATGGAAAATGATAAAGAATTGTTTTTGGGGATGTAAATGTATGGCCAAAATATTTATTGGAAAAATATTTGTGACGATGAATAAGCAGATTTTTTTTTTTTTTTTTTTTGCAAGAAATTCCCAATAATAGACGGATTTTTTTAAGTTAACTAATGAAGTGAAAGTAAATTCATTGGATTGAAAAGTCAGTTAATATAAAAATCAGTTAATGATGCTAAACAACAGTTATAAAAACCGCTGGTTGTTGCATGAAAGAAATAATTACTATTTTTTTCATTTTTTGTAGTAAATAACGCAAATGTTGAATGAAAACATGGAAAATTTATTCTAAAACATCCAATATATGAAAAACAAGTCACAGGTTTAAGAATCTTAACAAGTTTTAAGCTCAACAAACCAGCTTAATTAACTTACGGGACAAACCATAAATGAATTGAGAACAAAAACATATTAACATATAGATCGAATCTCTATTAAAAGGAGGAAAAATTAAGAAAAATAATCGAGTCATTTTATTTTCTTAAAATTCAACCTAAAAATTTCGAAGAAAAAAATTGTGAAAGTACTTTAAAATTGGCTAAAACTCTCATCCATTTTGAAATAGAATTAGCATATTGGCCACATTTAAATTTCTCACAGATTAAATGAGAATTATTCTTAATGCACAAACAAATATTCCAAGTTAATGAAATCAAAAATAATAAAATCTTTTCATGAAGAATCAAACAAAACAAGCGCAACAATTATTTGTTTCAAGTTTACGAATTTCGAACAAGTAATTCTATGCTATACCTTCGGAATAGAAGCATTTGCATTAGCAGTATTCACTGTATATTCCTCATCAAATTCATCCATGTATTGCTTCTTCAAACTCAATAATTCCTTTATCGCATTTTTTGCTTCCTCCTACAACAGATTTTCAAAATTTTCTTTCCAAACTCTCTTCACTAAATATATGAATATATTATAAGTTTTCTGATGACAGCAATTTTTTTTTTTTTTTTTTTTTGCACTACAGCGGGCAAAACATTATATTTATAGATGTAGAACTTGCCCATATACATAAAAAGGAATCTTGATAACATTTTTAACAGTCATAGATATATTTGCTGTCATTTCATCTTTCCTTAGCTTCACGTCTGTGCAGAATCTTGAAAACTGACCTCAACTGACAAGTTTACACAAGAATTATTTTAAATTTCTATATAGAAAACCTAGAAACAGTGGAACATACCGATTTTGCATCTTTTGCTTTCAAAGACCTCACTAAATCACCTTGTTGGGCTATTTTTCTCGCCAATGTTTCTTTACAGTTCGCACTATCATTATTCAGTTCGTTATCATTTGGCGTAAAAAGTGCGTTTTTTGGTTTATATTCCATCCCTGTCATTTCTTTGTATTTTTGTTTTAAATCCAAAAGCTTCGCTATGGCTACCTTCGCTTCTTCACTTTTCGGATTCGCAGCTTTTAATGTACGAATTAAGTTCCCTATAATTAAATTTTGGACTCGAAAATCTAAAAAGAAAAGAAAAATTGGCAAAAATTATTTTTTTATATTTTTTTTTCTACTGATCTGGCAATTATTGTTAGCAGTAAACAATGCTGAACACAATAATCTGAAAATATAGTGCCAGTTTACCATCGGAGTATAAGTTAATCAGACTTAAGCGTTTAAAAAGCAGTTCCAGTTGTTAAGCAAGCCCTGAGAAAAACTTGGAAAATATGCTGGGGCTCATACCGTTAACAATCCATAACATAAACTTCACAGAAAAGATTGCAACTGGAATTTATAATCTGCAGGAAATATAATGCTTACAAAAAATTTTTCAAAATTATGAAATTTTTGGAAAAAATTTTAGAAAATCTGGTAAGCACATTTCCTTATGATTACCTATATAGCAATTCCTCAATTACATGAATTCTACATATTCTAAATTGGGTGAAATTAGGGAAAAATATAAACATGAAAAAATAAATTCGTTTCACAGCACCTTGTTTCTCAATCTGTTTGTATAGTTCTTCTGCATGTCCCCATTGCATCTGATTTTGTGATGAGACTGCTGACTTTGGGTTATATTCCGAACCTGTTCTTTCTTTATACTGTTTTTTTAAGTCCAATAACTTTGATATGGCAGCTTTAGTTTCATCACTTTTAGGATTAGTAGCCTTCAAAGACCGAACAAGATTTCCTTGTTTTTCAATGCTACAATACAAGTCTTCGGCACTGATTGATGAGGGTGGTTTTTCAGTTTCGTAATCTTTCCCAGACAGTTCTTGATAAACTTTTTTCAGATTCAGAAGAACAGTGATCGCTTCCTTAGTTTTCACACCTTTAGGGTCTGCTGTTTTCAAGGATCTGACCAAATCACCTTGCTCCTTTATTTGTTGATTAAGCTTAAGTATGTCTATTTGATCTGCAAAAAGCTCAAACTTTTAACACAGTATTGAATCAAAATGCATAAAACAGAAATAAGAGACAAATAACATTAAAAGTGAGGTAGTAATCATATAATAAAAAGATAATTTTTTAACAAACATATTCTTGATTCATATATCTCATGTCTCTTAAATCTAGTAAACGAAACGGTTTTGAAAGAGAAAACTGATAAAATTAAAACCAACTTGTCGATGCATTTCCATTTATCTGAATATCACCGTTCGTTTTCCCCACTTCTGCGATGGAAGAATCTTCCTTTGTCGTCTAAAATAATATTCCGAAAACACATTACTTGGCCATAAAATTAGCTCAAACTTACCTATGATATAACTCCTGGCAACGAAAAATAATATTCCGGATGAATAAAAATTCACAGCAGTTTCTACTAATGCTTATTTTGTTCTCTAAATATTCTATTTTACTTTAAAAGCATTTCATTTACCATTTGAGTTAACTGGACAGATTTATTGCTGCCATCTGGTATAAGAATCAAAACAATAGGCATTTCGAATCCAGAATATTCGCTTTTTGATATGTAAGCTGAATCACATATATAGTATCCTTTACGTTGCAACTGAATAATATCACCTTTACATATGTCTTTCATTGCTGGTTCACCGATAAAGTCGAAGTATTTCTAGAATATATATCCTGACAATTAAAACATTGATACTGATATATCGTCATCATAACTTCATTATTTAATATGTTTTAAATTATTTGAATTTGAAAAAAACAGAAATCCTAAGATTATGAAATAAAAAAAATCCGAACTTATTGAAGTTGCAATAAAATTTTAGTACTTTTCTTTTCTAATCTTATTTATAATTATGGTAACAAAATAATTTTTGGTGCTCTCAAAAGCAAACTTTCTTGTATCTGAACTATGAGATTCATTCACTAATATTAATAAATATTATTAATGTAAAAATTATTTGTGATCTGCGACATAACATACCACAGAATCATAATTAACGAATTGCTTCCAGTCTTCACCTTTTCCAATAACAGCTTTACTGATAATATGAGAATACTCAATAATTTTCACCGGAATCTGTGATTCCAGCTTTGTATCAGCAATCCATGTTACTTTCAATGTCTTTTTGTAATCCTGCATTGCTATTTAACATTTAAATGATTATATTAAAATAGTTCCCAGAATATGATAAATTCATAATTGAAACAAACAGATTTGAATTAAGTCCCCATAAAAAAACAAAAGAGCTTAATGATGGCAACTATTAACTTCAAAAAAGTAATTGATAGAAAAAAAGGTAACAGTCAAATAACAGGCATCGATAATAGTGCTATCCGTGATGACACAGCCGAAACTTCGTCTGTCAGTCAAAATAAGACTTCAAATGAAGAAAAGTTCAAGTGGTCTTACAATCAAGCTTCAGTACTAGAGGGAAAGCTGGCTAGCAATAAGTGAAAAAAAGAAATAAAGTAACAATATCTATTTTGATTAAAAATTTCATTTAAGGTATCAATGAAAATTTCATCAAATCATTTATGGTATCTCATATCTCAGTGATCAGAAACCACAGCAGTACTATAAAAAATGCATATCACTGAATAAGTGTAGTGTGCTTCTCAGAAAATACCAAAGAGCTTATTGATGGAAACTTCAGTCATTCATCAACTGATCAGGCTTTCGTTAATTAAAAGAATGAAATAAATTGTAACATACCTTGTTCTCCAAATCTAATTTTGCTTTGATTTCTACTATTTTATCACCATCTTTCAATATATCACAGATTTTTATATTTCCCCAATTGATAAATGTCACTGAATCACCAATTTTCATATCCCGTGCATCAGTTTCTTCAACCAATATCTTTTTACTATACCAAATAGTTTTCATTCCAACTTCGACATTCTGAAACAAAATATTTTTCTGAACAGTTGGAATAATTAATTCTGAAACAAAAATATTTTTCTGAACAGTTGAAATAATAATAGTGGAATACTGAAAATTTGGAAAGTATTTCGTCAAATTTTTTCGTTAACGTAGAATGCTCTAACTATCCTAGTAATAAAAAATAACAGAATAACCTTGGGATGTAATGACACTTTCTTTGATTCGTCTACCAAACTGTCCATAATTGTTATTTGAACGAGGTTTTTTGCACAATCAAGAGCTGTATAACGAGGAGCAATTGGATCAATCACCTAAAAGTCAATGCAAGATGTTGATCTTTTATTCTTCATTTAAAAAATAAATAAAACAATAAATAAAAAGTAACTGTTCATTCATGTAAAAAGTCCTATGACAAACTTTTTAAATAAAAAAGTTTGCAGTGATTCGGATATGCGTATGTCTGTAATGCTTTTCAAACACTCATTTAAAAAACATGCAAATTTCATGTATAAACAGACTTTTTTATTAAAGGACCATATTTTATCCCATTCCATCATGACAATGGCACGACTGCCACCTTGGGCAATAATAAACTGTTTCAAGCCATCAACCGTTAGTCCACGTCGCATCACACCTCGCACAGTTGGCATTCGTGGATCATCCCTATAAGAAAATCACAACTTCTCATAATACGCACAAGTTATGTTTTTTTCCTTATAATTTTATCCATCATAACAATAGATATTGTGATTTGAAAGAAAATGAAAACCCTCTAAAAATAGTTTTAATAGAAAAGCAGGAAAAATGATAATAAACATGATGGAAAGATTATGAATAAAAGAGAAGAAAGATGGCGAATAAAATCAAGGTAGCAAGATTTAGTGAAGGATAGAAATACATTTAAATAAATTCCTAAGCAATTAGAAATTATATAAACATCGCTTTAGAATTTAAAAGATTCTCTACAAAAGTTGGACTTGTCAATATATGTAAATGCACAGTCACGCCCAACGTATAATGTTAACAGAATCATATGATCTATATTAAGGCTAAAAAGTCCTAATAATTTTTTGCAAAAATTAGAAACATGTCATTTAAAATCGCTTATCTAGAAACGATGCATTCGGTCTTTTTTTCGAAATTACACATAAGCAATATTAATTAGCTTTTGGAGACGTTGAACAATAAGCAATACTTACCATCCTTCCACATGATGTTCATCGACAAGCCACGTCAGTTTTCGTTTACTCATCACAGTATTTGTCATATTTAATCGGGCATATGACCAAATATATGGTTTTCTTAATCCTAATACATCACAAATAAAGTAGTATTGCTCATCACGATCTGTGTATTCTGTGGTACGAAGAGCATGAGTAACACCTTCAATACTGTCTACTATTGGACACGCAAAATCGTATGTTGGATAAACTCTGCAAAAACAATCAAAGTCAGATTACTGATAAGAAATTGTCGAAAAAAGTACATTTCTTCGGCAGCTGAATTAACAAGAGTCTTGCTTTAATAAATGCGCGCTATGTGTAAGTTCTCAAAATGTAAGGCGATACCAAATCAATAAAAATAGTAATTGGCGTAATAGAGCAACACTAACTTATATTTGTTTCCAGTTCGAACATGAGTTTCTGCCCTACAGCGATAAATTGTTGGATCACGCATTGCACCGTTATTGCTTTGCATGTTAATTTTGATTCGAACACAACATTCTTGTCCTTTTGCAGTCGCTTTTTTCATTTCTTCCCATAAAGCCAAATTTTGCTCCGGAGCTGCAAAATGTAAATAAAAAAACATAATTTGATTTGATGACATTTCAATTCTTTTTCCTTGTTGGAACTTTGAAATGTTAAGTACAAAGTATCGTAATGTGAAATGATGATTGATAATATCGTAAACTGGGTCATTTTTCGTTAAATAAATTGAAATCGTTAGTGATAAAGAAATATACAAATATGTTAGTGATAAAGAAATATACAAATATGGAGTATTTAAATACATAATTTAAGGTTCCAACAGGTATTTTACTCTAGTTTGTCTGAATGAACTCATTTTTTTTTCAGATATGTAGTTAGTTTATTTGTAGCTAAAATCAAATATTGATAAAGGAATGATTTCTTCATTTAATTAAGCGTTCCAGTAAACTTATACAGAATAATAAATTACTAAACAAAACAGGCTTACTATTATTACGACATCGGCTTTCCTTGCGTTCTTCACGTTCTTTCCTCATCAACTCGGCATCCGTGTCGTCAACATATGCTTTCCCTTCTTGCAACAAACGTCCACACATTTCTAATATCAAGTCAAAATGATCAGATGTATGCGTCCAGTAGTCTGGTTTCACTTCTAACATTTTAAGATCTTCCAAAATCACCTAAAACGAAATCTGAAAGCTACTTTCGCATTGTGGTATCTGATAATACCATTTCTGTATGTCATCCAATACACTGCTAGATCTGACAGAACACTTTCGATTTATATCTATGCAGTTCCGATATTCTAATAATAGATCTTCTGCTGAAAATCTTATCATGTTATAAAGGATGAGAGAAAAACTTTCTAGGGTTTTGAAGCGTTGACACTGAAATATTTTAAATTCTAAATTAAATCATTTCCGATGAAAGGCAATTAAAACCAGTGATAAGAACAGATTGTATAAAGTAGTTCACAGTAATTGTGAAAAGTTATACGAACCTGTTCATAATGAGCGTTCTCTTTTGCTGGATTCGTATCATCAAATCTCATAATCAACTTTCCTTCAAAGGTCTGCTGATAATACTGATTTAAAAGAGCTGCTTTAGCATGACCGATGTGCAAATATCTGGAAAAAAAAAGAAAAGATGTATTTATGGTTTTTTTTTTCTTTATTGCATCAAATAAATCTATAAAAATTACTTTTAGCAAAGATGAAATCTCACCCACTGGCTTCAGGTGGAAACCGAACTACAACTTTTCCTTTTTCTGCACCAGGCAATTCTATGAATTTCCCCTCATCCCTAACTTGATTTTTCACTTTCTTTTCTTCAGCATTTTTTGTTACTTCATTTTGGTCTTTCACAGTCGCTGCAGTTTTCTGGAACTTCTAATATCATGAATAATTCAAAGAAACTAACAATTCTTCGTTTCTTGCAGTGAATGACACTATTCCAGCAATTAACGGAAAAAACATAGATAACATCAACAGAAATATCGAAAAAAATCAATTATTGTTTCAATAAGGAAAAGAATATAAGAATATATACCAGAATTAGTTGCTCAAAACAGACTTATAATTATTTCACTTCCTAAAAAGGCTGTGCTTTAGAAATAAAAAAAAAAAAAATGAGGTGAAAATACTAGACTCACCGCTTCCATCTTTTTCTTTTCCGGAGCCTTTGCTCGAAATTTGCCAACAGCATTGTGTGCATCAGCAAATAACGGGTCATGTAGTATATTCTTGAAGAATGTCAAAAAAGGCTTCTGTTGTTGAGCCTGCAAAATTTCCTGCTGTCTTATTTAAAAAAAAAAAAAAGAAACTTATAAATAAATATAAAAATCACCTTCAAAAATCAATTAGAATGATTCGAAATCATTCTTTCTTTTGTCTTTTTTTTTATTTTCGAAACCACGATGAACATAATATAAGGTATTATTACCTTTTCATCTGTTGCTATAACAGCCCACAACACAATATCCGCAAGAGTCCGCCGATTTAAGCATAAATACGGACTATTTTTTAATTTTTCTCCAGCCAATTCCATTAAATCTCCCAAATCGTTATGCTGCAAGTATCGTTCTACCATTGTCACCCAGCAGTCAATCTAAACAGAAAATTGAAAACATAAGAAGTGTAGAAAGGCCTCTATAATTCAATTCCATCATTCGAGGACTGTTTCTCAAAGAATTAAAACGGAAAAGTAAATAACAACATTCATGAAAGAATGATAACAAATTGCTAATGTTGATTAAAAAATGAAGTAAAGTGCAAAATATGTCCCAATGGAAAAATGAATTTGAAAAATTGAAACGATTCACAAAGCTAGCCGACAGAAAATGAGACCATTAAAATTTATCGAACGAAAATATCAGTGATTTGACACAGTTATTATATATCATAGAAAAGTGGTTACCTCAGCTTGCTCAATAATATCCTTGCCAAACAAAGCATCAGCTTTATCAGAACTACGCACAATAAAACGTGCAATGGAAGCGTCATTTGTAAATTTAACTCCATCTCTGAAAAGAGAAACAGAATAAAGCATGGAGAGGAAAGCTATATATTATTATAAACATAAACTAATTTTAATTTCAATTTCTATACAATAAACTAGTTTCAATGTTACTTATGCTAATTTTAGTGCAGTAGTTATTGAGATGAACTTATGCATAGAAATCGTTTTGTGCATCTTCATGAATTACATGAATTTGTGAGCATTCCAGCAAAAACAATGGCCAAACATTTCAGCTTCAAATCAAATAAGATTTCGATTCTTCAATATCTCACAGACATAATATATAAAATTAATAATGATATGAAAATAAATCTCCATGAAAATCTTCCATGCTGATAAAGCATTGGAATTAAAATTCGAAACCTTTTCAACATCATCAATTCCAGTCTTGAATATTAAAAACCGCAGTGTTGTGAGATACTTAAATCCATACTCAAAAGAAAAAAAAAACGAAAAAACATACAATCCCATTTTTGAACTTACAGTTTCATTTCATTTTGTATTTCATCAGTGAAAATAACCGATTTTTCAATGCTGAAATCGGTTGCACAAAGAGCGAGAACTGTTGCATAAGCTGGATTTTTACGTGAAATGCTGATTGTGACCGTTTTTCGATCAGTTGACTCCGGAAATGTATCAGCGACCACCATCTTACCAGATTTAACTAGGAAACTACATTAGTAATGCATCAACTGCTTCTCCAGCGCCAACAACAACTATTAGTTTTCGTTCAAAGTAAAGTGATATAAAAGATTTTTTCCACGGAATGACGCAAATTTCTTCCTGTTAGACTACAAATATCAACAGATATTCTCAAATTCAACATATGACAACTGAATCTGAATAAATGTATGCAGATGAAATGCAACTGCAAAAGCAATACAAGTGATCACTTTTATATAAAACTTTTATAGATCACACAGAAACAAAAAAAAAAAAATCGTATAAAAATGCATTATTCCAAAAGCTATTTCCCTCGATCCTTCTGCTGCTTCCGTAAAACTGCACCAGGCGCAGGATAAGGTCGTTGTTGGAATAATGGACCACTAGCCGTAACATCTGCACCTGTTTTATCGTGGGCATGTAAACCGGAACTCCATGTACCACTGAAAATATTTGCCAGTGAAAAAGAAATGTGCGAACGACAACTTGAGAAGAAGCATAATTTAAATTTAATATACATGTAAAGTCATTCTTGTATTTCTAAAGTCAAAAAACCCTCCAACAGTCTCACCCTAACCTGATTATCTTCTCTCTTCCTCTAATTGATTCCTACATTTGATGATTTTCTAAGTGCCCACTTTGTCAAAGATATATCACAATATACTAAATATTATTCGTTACTGAACTAAATTAAAAGTCTAACTGCAGTTGCTGCAGAAAAATTCAGACCTGAGACGGAACACCAATATGATGGAATGGATTTTGGTGAATATAAAGTCAGAGAAAAAAGAACTTGTAACTCGAAAAAACATACACAGGAACGTTGTCACCGTAAGCGGCTGGATCCATTGGATCGATTCCTTTTCGTCTGGCACGCTCTGGAAAACATATACAACTTATGGAAAAAATCCAATTTAAATCAAGTAATGTAAATTTCTTTAAAAGACGATTTCAATACATATTTTGTATAAGATATGCATAATTTCATATTTCCTTCATATTTAGATATAAATCATAGATACATCTTTATTGTGCATAAGCAACTTCTTTTTTTAGATTTCATGTGTAAACTATTCTGAAACTCAAGAGAAGCTGTCTTTAATTTATTTTGATTTTTTTTTTCATTTCTATAAAGTAAGTGAAAAAATTAAAGGATAGAGCAGTTTGAGTTTATATAAAATATTGTACTCCACAAACAATTATTTCTGGAATAAAGAACTAATAGAACTTACTCAATTTATCTCTATCATTCAGTTCAGGCTTGCTTTCTTCATCACTTTCAGAAGATGATAAACAGTTGCTACCTTCAGAATCTGATAGGGAACCTCGTCGCTAAAATGAAAGCAAATTATCAAAAGCATTACTTTAAAAAAAAAAAAAAAAAAAAAAACAATACTTAAGAGTTTTTTTTTTCATTAAAAAGAAACAATACCTCATCATGACAGCTACTTTACAACCATCAAATCAAACCTTTCTCTTTGACCTGCTTTCGTCATACCGTTTGATTGTGCCTCCCCGATCCTCTCTATAAATTTCTCTTCCTTCATCATACTTCTTTTCATCACCATCCTTTCTACCTTCATCAAGACCATTAGTATTTTCGCCTTTTTCAAATAATTCTGAAAAAATGATTATCAAATAAGAAAATTGCTGAATTAATATCTTTACATATTTTGTTGACATTATGTTTAGTCAAAATGAGCCAAATAAAGTTAAATTAAATTGATCAAATCCAAACCTTTCGCAACTTTCGGTGCGGCATCCCCAATCACAGCCAAAGGATGCCTGGGAGGAAGCCAAGATACCTCATCAGTTCGTGGACACCAATAATAGTGACGTGTGCATCCAGGATCATAAACTTCTTTCCAACCTATAAAACAAATTCAGAGAAAAAAATTTAATGTTCATCAGAGAAAAAAATTTAATGTTCAGAATATAAATCCAGCAAAAAACGAATATTCTAACAAAGTTACCATTTGGCAATGGGTATTTCTTCAGAATTTTAGCCCGCTGATCCAGATATTTCTGTGGAAGTCTGAAAAATGCAAATTTACTTTTAAGCATACTTGTGAGATAATTATTTCTTTTACATAAAAAGGTTTCCAGCTATCTCCAAATTTTATTCCATTAACAAATTAATTTAGTCATTCGGCAAAACAAGAAGATTTGGGGAAAATGCTGCTTTCCAGTAATTAAAAAGCCCAAGTGACTAATATAGAATATACTTTTATTGAAGCTATTCTCCTTCTTCAATATTTTAGTACCAAAATAGGTGTAAAGTCTCAGTGATTTAAAATACATCGTTGTAACATAAGATAAATCTTCACATTTCTTTCTTTTTGCCATTATTAAAGCATCAAAAGAAGAAATCACATCCCTGAGAACTTAAGCAAATGGAATTGGCGAAAACAACAAACTTATTTTCACTTGTTCCATCCTTCCAGTGATCATAACAAAACTGCACACAATAATGATACGGATTCCATTTATTCGGACATCCCCGAGCTCCCGAAGCATTCTTTTCCGTCTCTTGACGTGTGCTGCTCTGTATTTCAGCAGGTACTTCTGCATCATAATTCTCCGCGATTACTTCTTCAGTAGCATCTGCAAATTATCATTTATCATATATCATTTTTCATCATTAAAATTTGATATGCTTTACTCGAAAAATTGTATCTAACCCTCATATTCCTGTAATCTTTATTAATCGAATAGAAGAATTTCTTCGTGATTTTAATCCATTAATTTGAAACTTACTTGTTCTATTTATTTAAATTTTCTATTTATTATATTTGCTTGAATCCTTTTTCTACTAGTTTTGACTCTTTATTTGGTCTACTTAAATCTGTGTATCTGAGTTATCAAGAAAGACGAAATTCTGACACAGTTTTACGTGAATCATCATCAAAATTTCGTATATGAATTAATTCTACTAAAAGTAAACTTAAAGAATTCATCCTGTATGATCAACTTAATGTAATTTCTAGAGAATCAAACCTTCGTGTAAAATTCCGCGACGTTTAAGTCGAGCTAGAAGTGCTGGTGGTATAGGCATCACAGTTAATAAAGAATTTTAATATGACGTCATCCTGAAAGTTTAAAGAACAAATTATTAGACCGATGAAATGCTTGTGATATAAGCAAGACGTAGTTGAAAGGTGACTGTTCAAACACAACGGATTAGCATTCAACCTCAGGAATCAGAGAGGAAACGAAAACGACGTAAACTGGGTTGACTGAGGATTTAACACCCAACGTCGGCCAGCCGCAAAATACGACGTCCTTTTCTCGACGCAACTAGTATTGTTTGCTAAGACTGGAATTAGCTGTGACGGGTTTGGAATAGGGGTGGAAGGTTAAAGGGTATTTTATGAAGAATGTCTGAGAATGAGGGATAATGCCATGCAAAATTATTTCAAGAAGTTTTGAAAATTGTGGTCATTTCATATTATTCTGTTATCGTAAATTTGACATGATCCATTAATATCTGATGTCATTTTTCGCAAAGCAATGACGTGATATGTGCAGAGAACGAGATAAAGATAACTTTACACGATTTTGTAACTCAAAGCGAATAGAGAATTGTCCAAAGATTATTCGGGAAATATTGTAATGTCACTGCCGGAAAAATCGATCAGCGTGATACTGATAACTGATCAATATACAGTTTTTTTTTTGTAATTGGGGAATTTGAAATTCATATTGAGATTTGATTATCTAAAACATCAGGAATTTTCTTTTCTTACTATGCTATATTTTCAGTTCAGCAATAATCGTTTTAATTGAAAAAGCTATCTATTATAAAGCTTTAGATATGATGCATGAAAATTTTGCAGCTTATTCAAAATTAAAGTTTAAATTTGCAAAAAATTGAATTGGTGAGGATTTGGATTTTAAATTTAACAAGGATTTATATTAGAAAAGAAAATTTTCTCCACATACCGTGCGTTTTTTCGGTTCAAATTTGTAAGATAATATAAAGAAATTAAAATTTTCAATTTAGCTTGCGCTGTTTTTTTTTAAGATAATCTTATTAATCAGATTTGAAAATTTTAACCACTTGTGTCAAAGGAAGGTTGAAATATTATACAATTCTTGATAGTCTCATAATTGTTTACAGATAACGATATCTAGGTGTACAACTACTCAGCATCACGAATTTTATTACCCTTTAATATGTCCTTATTCTATATTTTATTTCCATATTCTTTTACTTTTTCATATAAATTTATAATCAAAATTAATTTTAAATTAATTGATACAAAATTTAATGTTAAATAGTAGTTTAAATAATAACAAGAAAATAGCAATAAGAAAAGTTGGTGACAAATATCAAAAAAAGATGGGCGATACGTTCCTGGAAACTTCAGTCAAGCCAAGAAGCAATCACAGTTTAGTACTTTAGGCTAATGAAATATTTCAGCCAATGGATGGACTTAATTTAATCATTCTGTAGCTAAGAAAAGTGAGAATGAGAAATGTTCACATCGGTATATAATGAATCTTGCTTAATCTGTTTATGAAGATTATTTGGAAGAAATTATGGATCTGTCATTAAATTTGTTATTACAATACTTTTCTTCTTTTTGTTATTACAGTACTTCTCTTCTTTTTACAGTACTTCGAGAAGCATATTATATTGCGAAAGGAATTATCTTCTACTGCTGCTTCTCTAAGAGAATACTTTTATTAATACTTCTAATCTACCAGCCTTGTGCCTCTAAAAGCATGACAGTACTGCATTCACGAAAATATAGCAAAGAGAACAAGGGGAGCCAATGGAAAACAGTGTGTCGCTAAAGATAACTCTGCCTGACGGTTTTGGGTATTTTCGATCGAAATGAGTCGTAAAACCGAAATTTCGGCATAATTCAAGTATCGTTTATAGTAGAAATTTGTAATATTTCTCAGTCATGTGAATCACTTATCCATATTGTGACACAGTAGCCTTTGTTCTCTCATCTTACAATCTGCTAATAGAGCTCACGCGTATTGTATTGTAAAGCATGTTACTTGTCTATAATGTTGCAAGAATTAAAGCTTGTGTGCTTTATTTAAAATTTTTAAGCATTATTCATTTCATATCTTCTAGTCCTTGTCCTGATAACAACCTCTTGTATGAATAATGTGTTATAAATTTGCGGCCTTTCGAGTCAACATCATCACCGTGTACAACATCAGTATCTTCAAGCAGTATTTTAGTGCTTATAGATTAGTTCCAATCAACTTCGAAAAAGGTTTCAACAGTACAAGCGGCAATTTAGCAAGAGCAACAGTAGTGGTGGAACGAAAGAGAATGACAGTCACAAAAGGAAAGAAAAACAACGTAGTGAGTATTCAAACGACTGTTAGTATCTTTTATTATTCACACTGTACTGTTCATTTAATCCATACTATTATATAAGTTCGATATTGTGTATAATATCGTATAAATACAATAAAGGCTACTGTTAACCTAGTTAAGTCACAACACAAGAATCAATCTCTAATGTAACAAACTACAAATCAATTACGAAATATCAGAACTTTTCCCTAAAATTCTCTACAAATTTATCACTACAAAAAATTCTTCAATTAAATTCAATTTAGCAATTAATTGTTAACTGAATCGAAATTAGTTTAATTTTTAGTCTGGAATAATAGCACAATTTAAAATGATTAGATTCAAAACCAAGTTAACGTATAGAAGTGGGAAAATATCTTTTATTTTCCATTGCACATGAAAAAAAATTTTAGTTAGTACTTCATTAATACCATTGCATATGATATTAATTTTTTTTTCTTCATAAACAATTAAAACAATAAATACATAAATTTCGAAACATTTTCAATTAATTTTAATAAAATAAAAATAAACTGCTTTATTCGTTTTCCGAACCTTTTCCAACATTCTCAAGTCGTTCCAGCAATTCTTTACTGTATGATATAGTAATATCAATATTTGCAATTTCAACATTATCTGTGTCATTAACTGTAAAATAATTTATTATCTTTTTAAATTGAAAAACTTATATTAATATTCGAATAAGTTGTAATTGAGGAAAGAAACTGAATATTAAAATATTATTGCAAAATAATATTACCATTTCATGATAGACTGCTTTTTTTTTTGATATCACATTACTTTTTTATTTTACCATGAATTCTATAATTAAACTATTCATTCAAATTAACCGATAGTCATTTCAAAATATTTTGACTTTATTCCTCAGAAAGTAACTTTTATAAAAGTTGAGTTGAGATGTAATAAATTTAAAAATCTTTTTTTCCATCAATTTAATCATTACTTATACCATCGAATAAATTAAAAAATTTTTTTTATAATAATTCATTGATTATACTTACATGGTACTAGTTGTTTCTCTGCATTATACTGCGCACTTAATTCAACATATGTCACTCCCAAGTCTTCTTCACTTGATTTCGAATCATTTCCACGATTTACCAGACTCATTTCTAATCTGAATAATAAATCAATAACATAAGAAATGAATGAATCATACGCTTATTATCCAAGGAAAAAATTCAAAAAAATGTTAACTTGATAATTTTTTTTTTGCAAACAATATTATTTAATACCTATTTCCATGCTCGATCCACTGTCGCAATAATTGATATTGTCTTTCATCCAACGTATACGCTATAATAAATTCTGCTTATTAATTTCATTTTTTATTCATTATAAGTGATTTTAAGCCAATAAATTTCTTCTTTTTTTATTACATATAAAAAAAAAATTTGAATTGACATTTTTGAAAATTAAAATCTGCCGTAGTTAGCGTATCACGTGGAAGTCGTAACGGTCCTCCGGATGAATCACATTCTTCTAGCGGAAAATCCAAAAATTTCCATTCTATACAAATTGATTGATCATCATACAACGGATCAATCAATGTTGAAAATTCACTGATACGGAGACTCCCAATGAATAATTTCACAGTATAAGCGTTATTTGATGGGAACTAGAGAAAATAATTTTTTTTAAGATTATAAATCTAAATGATTCTAAAATATAGAATTGTATCTCAGAAGGAAATAAAGACAAAATTTAAATTTTATGAACTAAATCCATTCAAATATCTAATATTAGAAAATTTTTCATAATTTTATACTTTTTGTTTAAATTAAAAGAGACAAAAAAAAAAAATCAAATTAGAATTGCGAAATAAATTTCAACATAAATAATATCAATGGAAAAAAAAAGGCATAAATTCGTATTTAAAATTCATACAACGAACTTAATTCAAATATTTTTATAAAATCTTTCCTATTTTCCGATATTCTTTAGTTTTCGCATTGAGCATGCCAAAAAAAGAACAAATTTTTTTCAATTGTTTGTTAGGTAAATTACAGAAACATTTGAATGAAATAAAACTTAAAGATATTTGCCTACTTTATCATAGTCAGTGGCACTACTGACAGAAAATTTATCATTCAATTTTTGATAATCAGCGCTAATAATTGGTATATCTTCTTCAATAATTTGTTTTTCATCTGTTGTCCAAGAATTTGTTGTTTCATCCATGCTATTTGTACTTGCTGAAAGATCTTCCAAATTGGCAAACAAAAAGAGAAAAAAAATGATTCAGAAGTTGTTTTTTTTTTTTTTTTTTTATTATTTTAAACCTTTAAATGAAAGAATTAATTTACGTGATATTAACTCCTGGATGGGATCCGCAAATCCAACAGTATGCGAAATTTTCTGCCCTTTTTTTGATAATATTGACGGCTTGCGTTGTTTATTCATTTGTCCCTAAATTAATAACTAATCACATAATAGATGATTACTTAAAAAAAAAAAAAAAAAAAAACAATATTAGTGGATAAACCGATTACTAATCCGTTTAAAACATCTAGTAATTTTTAATCTCAACTATACTGAATATGATTTCCATCCAATTTTTTTTCATCTAATTTTGTTAGTAGAAATAAAAATCTGACATTTTAAAGAAGTTATAATGAAATAAAGAACAGAAATGCAAATTTATCGAATAAAGAAAGGATAAAAAAATGTAATTTAGAAAATTAAAACTTTTTTTCTTATTAAATTTGGAAAAAGATTTGGAATGTATTGTGCTAATGAATTTAATAAAGAAAAATTTAATTGGAACAAATAAGTGCTAATTTACATTAATATATTATGTTTTACTCTACTTGGTGTTTAATATGTCTATTATGATATTCATCTTTTGTAATGAAATGAGCATTACTTGACTCGTTGCTTAATGAATTCAGCAATCCGTTTAATTTGAGTACTATTCAAAATTGTGAAATAAAATTCTGAAATGTAATGAGATGTGATGAAGTCAGATTCAGATCATTTTGAATTCCTTTAAGTAATTAGGTGGAAGGAAAAACTGCTTTATACATGAGAATATAAGCTTGTAGTGTTAATGAATCCCAAGGCGTTTACTTTTATTGAAATATAGAGAACAGTAAATGATAACAAAATACTATATATGAGAAAGGAATCCTATCAAGGAAAATTGTTAGAAGATCTGACTTGGATTAATAATGATTTCCTGGTTGCTTGATAATTAAATTCTTTCTCTCTTTCAATTAGGTCATTATAATAAGAGATCATTGACTGATCACATCACGATAAATGATAATTATTAATTGAATCTTTTATTTCTGTCACTCAGATAATTATGATAAGAGATTCGATTCTGTCAAATTTAATTGAAGTTGTCAATCGTTTGAAATTTTTGATCCATAATTTTAGTCAACATTCATCTTTTGGTGGCATATGAAAAGATCGGACAAATTTGATTAGTCATCAATGTAAAATATTTTCGAATGGAATCATACAAATCAAAAATTTTAGCAAAAAAAATTGAGTGAATAATAATGAAGCCATGTCAGAGGTCACGTCATCTATCTGTAGAAATAAAAATGTAAATGCTACCTGTTACTTCGCAATGAACTCCTCAAGTTCTTCACCGATTTTTTTCAAATTTTGATACAATTTTGCATTCGAATAGGCGCGTGCTCCTACGTAGGCGTACTTACTTTTTTCCACGTATTACGTGCGTGACAACCAAAAGAACGTGAGAGGGCAGATTTCATTGACTCCGCCTTCTTTTTTTCTCATTCTCCTCCCCTCTTCCCTCCTCTCTAATAATAATAATAATAAGCCTGCCTTTTTTCTCTCACTCTCCCTCTTCCCCCAATTTTTTTTGATGATAATAATGATAATAACCCGCCTTCCTTTCTTTCTCTCATTCTTCTTCCTCCCCCCACTTCTCTAACTGTAATTAATAGTTAAAAATTAAGTAATAATAATAAAAATATTAATAACCCGCCTTTCTTTTTTCTCTCATTCTCCTTCTATCTCCCATCTCTGTCTCTGTTGCTATGCTTTCCGTGGATTTATCCAAAGATAGAAGGAAAAAAAATAATAAAAAGAATTAAAATGCTTTCTGATATGGCATATAAATAAAAGTTTTTGCATTTGTAACAAATCTGAAAAACAAATTTTAAGTACCTACCAAAATCTGACATTGAAATTCTTTTTTTAAAATTAAAGTTAGCTCAA